>JAQGCC010004791.1:0-12559 GCA_034698905.1 Xestoiulus laeticollis | reverse complement strand
CTTGTTTTCTTCCGTTCCCGACAATGACGTCATGAAGTCGGGAGTCGGTCAAAGTCGGTGTAGTGCGAATACGGCATAAGATTGGTTTATGCTTATAGTTGACGGAGGCCTGCGTGGGCTGGCCGAGCTTGTGATATTCTGTAGCTTACCGCTAATAATTCTGTTGTAATGGCACCTTATGTACATGTATTAGCTTCAATTTCACATGAAATGATGGGTAGGCAGATATGTTGAGTTGTGTCGGTCAAACAGGAAATTGGCTCCTCTCAACTTCGATCACTACAAACTTAGCCGAATTTGGCTTAAAAAGCATTAAGATTACGTTTCAAGGTAGCCTACCCAATAATGCGCTCAAAGTGCAAATTCATTCTATTTCCGGATCGATTGCTGATCACTCTGTTTTTATGCTACTTTTCATTTTAGCAATTTGTTGTTTTTTAAGGGTACATTACTCCGTCATTTGTAAATTAAATAATTGATTTCTAGAGCTACCTCATGGATTATTAAGTGACTGATACCGACAAAATGGTAATTTAACGAATTTCATTTTCGCTAAATAATTAAAAATTACTACTACTAATGGGTTTCAAAATCTCCAGGTTGTGTTTTTATTGCATAAGAAAATGACAGAAATATAAGATCTCAGTTTGCAAATTCTTTTTAAATTATTTTCCTGGGGATCGAGTTAAATGTAAAAGGTGATGTCCACTGTATACTTCCTTTTAAAGAGAGAATTTAGGAATTGTAATCAAGGTGCATTTCGCAAATTACATATTGATTTCAAGTGTATAAATTCGCAAAGGTTATGCACAATTGTATTGAGTAATGGTAAAACAGTGTAGAGCATCGGAAATTCCCGCCATCGGGAAACAATCGAAACCCTACATTTCTAGGCCATGCCATGCTCCATTCTATTCCATGGTCTACGCTGTTCTTACCCTTATTAAAAAGTACCTAAATTAATGTAAGCTAAAGAATCAGCGTTATTGTGTTTCTATTGCAGGCAACTTCTAGTGCACCACCCGGAAATAATCAGAGGGGGTCCCAGTATAATGTAGGAGACATCGTCATGGAATGCTACCCTTTCGTCAAATGTTTAATGGAACGCCAAATTAAAAACCGCTGCTACTACTGTATGGTACTTTGTAATGGCAAAGTGTGCGAAATATGCAATGTAGTTAAGTACTGCAGTCCGCAGTGCCAGAAAGATGACGCAGTACACGAAAAGTTCGAGTGCTTCATGTGGCAGGAATCAGCATCATTTCGCAACTTTTGTCGTCAGGGTGTCAAAGATGCAGATGTAAAATTATTTTTGGTGCGATTGATTGGTCAGCTGAGAACATATCCATTAATGCCGTTGAACTATAACCATTCGAACTTTAACACTTCAACGCGCTTCTATGATCTACTATATCTAGACGAAGTCTTCCTACAAAAAAAAGTATTTGTGTACGAATGCATCATGTTGGAATCTTACATCAATGCAGCATATCCTGAAGCCAAAGTTGTTCGCAAACTTCTAATCCAATTCGCTGGCTTATATCAAATGAAACGTGTTGCTATTTTTGATGAGATTGATGGAACACATATTGGTTGGGCTATCTACGTCCTTCCGGCCACTTTAATCCACTCTTGCAGACCCACATCTGTCCTCGCGACCTTTGGAACAAGACTGCAAGTGAGGGCCATAGAACGGTTTAATAAAGGAGATGTACCTCTTATCAACTACTTGAACGGACACTATGAAGGTTTTGAACGTAGAAATCAGCTGAAAAAACGCTTCAACTTTGAGTGCATGTGCAAGACATGCACATCTAGAATTGTATGTAACCCTATTAACAGGAATCGGAGATTTAAGTTGATTTACCTGATAAAAGAAATGACTATGCTGAGTAATGCCATAAAATTAAATCGATACACGTTGACCATGCTGCGTTTACGACACCATGAAATTATATTGGGATTGAAAACCTTGTATTATGAATTTGACGAAAACGTAACGCTACAGCATTATTCACTTTTTTTCGTTCTCATAAAATTACGTTTAAGTTTTCCGGATCATGTGGAATATTTAAATGATCAGTCCGACGAAACTCTCAGTTATTTATTGAAAACATACGGAGATGGCCATTCATACTACAGTCATTTTCAAAGTTCAATATCCCAATACTTTAAAAATAAGAAAATTTCTCCAAATATTCGATTTAGTTGATCTAGCTTTAATGTATAATATGGTGTGCATGGTAACGAGTTTTTAGTTTTTTGAACACAAATTAATCTACTATAGTTCCTAATCGCATTTTTAGTTTATTAAAACACAACTATTGCAATGTGAATGGATGCCAAATAAATAAATCTTAGTTTCTTTTTGAAGTTAATGAGATTTAATACTGTGAAAATAAGTTTCGAACATGGTCACAACTTTTCTAAACCATATGATGCAAATCAGAAAGTTGGCAAAGGTAATTCCAACGCCCAAATTAAATCCACATACTTGAATCTGTACAGAATTTAATCTTGAAATTAAGGAGTCAATGGTTGCATGATTCACATGTGTTTTATATTTTAATGTAAATAAAATGATTCGATAAGTTTGTTTATATAATTAATGTTTTGTAATAACTTGTAATTATTAGAAGCGTTTGAAGTTTTTCCACTGTAAGTTTATTTAAAATAAATTTTTCTAATAATATACATGTAGGTGTTGTTCATGTTTTTACTGAAAGAAATTTCATTCAATATGATTTAGTATTTTTATAATTGCACACAATAAGTACAAAACTAACAAGTTTTGAAATGCTGTCACATGTGCCATAATTACAAACTTTCATGGGAAGGTAATTTTTATTTATAATTAAAATCATATTTTAACTGTGACACAAAACATTTATGGTTTGAAACGTTCTGATCATACAGTATTAATGTACAGTACATGCATGTATAAGCAAAGCTATACATTATATCAAAGCCCAATTTTAATCATTTCGAATATTCTGTAGCAACTTTGTTCACCAATTCATGTAAAAGTAGCATTTGTTTATTTCTATAAGCATTGACCTTGATTATTATTTTTTCTAATTATTATTAAAAAAAGCTCTAACCATATCAAGCAATTACATGTAGATAACAATTCTATTTTTAATTATGGTATAACTCTTTGAAGGTGTATGCATCGCTGTCAATCGTAATTATTCAAAAGTAAACCTTCATGGAAATATGCGTACATGTAGTTGACTAACTTTTGGCGGTTGGGATGCAATACATCAATGCCATCGGGTATGGAAGGACATTTCAATGAAATTCCATAAGCAATAAAATAGCAAGTTATCCATTTGAAGGCATCTAACAATTCGATCACTATTCGACCCATTAAATTTCTTGTTCGACAAATGCTTCCTGTGAGGAATTTTATATGCTCCTTTTCATTTTTATTGTATATATCCTTCTTTTTACTTCGTTGTCTATAAATTAGACAGTTTATTTTAAGAGCCACCGTTTGGAGCATAACCAACTTTAAACCTTCGAAATGGTAACAATTTAATTACAGTACATTACGCGATTGTCTTATCATTAATATGCAATATTATGTACAGTATACCTTAACATTGTCGACTTTATGCAATTTACATACCTATTGAACCTACATGTAAATGTACATGTTCCAATTTTAGTATAAGTGTATGTACTGAAAAAGCAAGTACAAGTACATCCATTATAGTGAAAATTATTAATTTCTTTAAAACTATTATTACTGATGACTTTTTGAATGTTTCCAGTACATTTTTGATAGCATATACACTGTATAGATGTACCACAATCTTTATACTCCGAATTCTAATTTAACACGACATGACTTTAAGTGTTAAGTTCATTGTAGATGATGTTAAGGTACATTCCACAAATTGCATGTTGATATCCATAAAAGTGAATGTATTGTAAATTAGCAAAAGAATTGACCGACTGGTTCAATCATACTCTGCTATATCATATTTTTTTACCATCTTTGTGGCATTTCAGGCACAGGCTGATCAAGCAATTGTTTACACACCATACGTGAACGTAATTTATTCACCAGGAGACATCATAATGGAATGCCAACCATTCGTCAAATGTCTGTTGGCCAAGTACATCAGTAGTCGCTGTTACTACTGCTTCTCACAGAATGTTAGTATTCAGTGCCAAAGATGCAAAGTGGTCAATTACTGCAGTCTGCAATGCCAAATAGTAGACAATGCAGTACACAACTACGAGTGTTTTATGTGGGAGAGGTCGACATCTTTTCGCAACTTCTGCAGCCAGGGTGTCGAGGATGCAGACGCGAAATATTTCTTACTAAGGTTAATTGCACTGCTGAAAACGAATATCCACCTGTTCACGGCGATTCACATCTCGAATGTTGTCAATCCCGTATGCCTCAATGATCTGCTCCATCGAAAAGAAATTCTATATGGGCTCAAAGGATTTCAATACGAGTGCAATATGTTGGCATACTTCATCCGTCAAGCATCCCATCATGAAGACCCTGACTTATTTATATGTGGCAATCTCGTTCAATTTGCTAGGCTTTTTTTAACAAAGCGTTGTATGATTTATGATAGTTACAACGCTGCAGGAATAGGTTGGGGTATTTACATCTTACCAGCAAGTTTACCCCACTCTTGCCAGCCGAGTGCCATCCTCAAAACCATTGAACACCGTCTGCAAGTGAGAGCCATATGCAAGATTTATTTAGGAGAAGTGCCTCGTATTAACTACTTGGTGGACCACTTAGAAGGTACTGAACGCCAAACGCGGCTCATGGAACGCTACAATATTATGTGCGCTTGTGGGATCTGCTTATATATCCCCCCTTTCAAAGAGGGTCGCACTAGGCTGATTAGACTGTTGAATGAAATGAGAATGCTGGTTGGTGCTCGCTCCATAAATAGATATTCATGGGATATGTTCATGACTCGAAATGATGAAATTATAATAGCGTTTCGAAAAATGTACCACGAATTCGACGAAAACATAACGTTTCAGTTTTACTCGATGATGCTCATTGGCACATCGATTTACAGAACCGTCCCCAACGGGTTGTTGCAAACCCTGTCCATTTGCACTTACAAGCATTTATTGACTACCTTCGGGAATGAGCACCCATACTTACAGTATTTCCAAAGGGCAAGACAACGATGCCCTACGATTTTATAATTTTTTAATATACACTGTACATGTACATGTACAATGATTTTCATGTTAGTGATTTTTTATAATATCGAATTTTAATCTAGTAGGCCTATATTGTTCCTAACCGAATGTTTTATTTCATTAAATTTCTTGTTATTTTCGTTCGTTTTTTTTTTTTTGGTTTTGAAGATTTTAATGCGGCAAAATGAAATTACGAAATGGAATAAATTTCTTAAAACATAAGATTACATTAAATCCGTTTCATTGAGGTTTTAAAAGTGAAATTGGCTTTGAGATATTAATTTTTTAACAAAATGTCGTTATGGCGAAACTTTAATGCATTGACTTAATTCTTGATGTAAAACGAATTGGTCAGTATTTGAAGTCTAAATACATGTATAATGTATACATTAAATGAAGTAAACTTTGGAGTAACATTAATTATGTTATACATTAACTCTATGAATGTTTATGCATCGCTGTCAATCGTAATTATTCAAAAGTAAACCTTCATGGAAATACAGTGTACATGTAGTTCACTAACTTTTGACAGTTGGAATGCCATACACCATGCAATGCCATCGGGTATGGTATGCCATTTCAATGAAATTCCATTAGCAATAAAATAGCATACCATACCCGATGACATTGGTGTATGGCATTCCAACCGCCAAAAGTTATATATACATAGCAAGTTATCCATTTGAAGGCATCAAATAATTCGATCATCTCGTAGATTAAACCCATTAAATTTCTTGTTCGACTAATGCTCTCTGTGCCGGATTTTATATGCTCCTTTTAATTTTTATTGTGTGTATCATTTTTTTACATCGTTGTCTATACAATTTAAATTAGACAGTTTATTTTTAGAGCCACCGTTTGTAGCATAACCAACTTTAAACCTTCGAAATGGTAACTATTAATTTAATTTACATTTACGTGATTGTCTTATCATTAATATGCAATATTATGTACAGTATACCTTAACATTGTCGACTTTCTGCAATTTACATACTAGTATTTATTGAACCTACAGTGTAATGTACATGTACATGCTCCAATTTTAGTATAATTTAGTGCATGCACTGCCAATGCAAGTACATATAATGTAGCCTACATGTACTAGTAAACTTGTACATGCATTATAGTGAAATTTATAAATTTCTTCAAAACTATTATTTCTGATAACTTTTTGAATGTTTCCAGTTCATTTTTGATTAGCATATATTCACTGTAGATGTCACACAAACTTTATACTCCGAATTCTAATTTAACCCGAAATGATTTTAAGTGTAAAGTTCATTCTAGATGATGTTAAGGTATACATTCCACAAATTTCATATCGATATCCATAAAATACAATGTAATGTAATTTAGCCAGTTCCATCATATACTCTGCTATATCGTGTTTTTGTACCAACTTTGTGGCATTTCAGGCCCAGGTTGCTCAAGATGTTGTTTGCACACCTCGCGTGAGCGTAATATATTCACCAGGAGACATCATAATGGAATGCCAACCTTTCGTCAAATGTCTGTCGGCCAAGTACATCAGTAGTTTCTGTTACCACTGCTTCAGACAGAATGTTAGTATTCAGTGCCAAAGATGCAAAGTGATCAGTTACTGCAGTCTGCGATGCCAAATAGTAGACAATGCAATACACAGCTACGAGTGTTTTATGTGGGCGAGGTCGTCATCTTTTCGCAACTTCTGCAGCCAGGGTGTGGAGGATGCAGACGCGAAATATTTCTTGCTAAGGTTAATTGCACTGCTGAAAACTAATATTAACCTGTTCACGGCGATTGACATCTCGAATGTTGTCAATCCCGTATGCTTCAAGGATCTGCTCCGTCGAGATGAAATCATATATGGGCCCAATGTGTTGCAATACGAGTGCAATATGTTGGCACATTTCATCCTTGAAGCATCCCATTATGTAGACACTGATATATTTATATGTTTCCATCTCAATCAATTCGCTAAGCTTTTTCTAACAAAGCGTTGCGCGATTTATGACAGTAACAATGCTGCAAGAATAGGTTGGGGATTTTACATCTTTCCAGCAAGTTTACCCCACTCTTGCAAGCCGACTGCCATCCTCAAAACCATTGAACACCGTCTGCAAGTGAGAGCCATATGCAAGATTTATTTAGATGTGCCTCGTATTAACTACTTGAAGGATCACTTAGAAGGTGTTGAACGCCAAACGCGGCTCCTAGAACACTACAATATTATGTGCGCTTGTGGGATCTGCTTATATACTCCCGATTTTAGTGAGGGTCGCACTAGGTTGATTAGACTGCTGAAAGAAATGAAAATGCTGGCTGATGCTCGCTCCCTAAGTAGATATTCATGGGATATGTTGAATAATCAAAATCAAGAAATTTTAAAAGAGTTGCGAAAAATGTATCACGAATTCGACGAAAACATAACGTTACAGTTCTACATGACGATACACATTGTCTCGTCGCATTGCGATGACATTCCCAGCGATTTGTTTAATGAACTGTTCTATAGCACTAACATGCATTTATTGACTACCTACGGAGATGACCATCCATTCTTAAAGGATTTTCTAAGATCAAGACAAGGATATTGTACGATTTTATAATTTTTTAATGTACACTGTACATGTATACACAATGATTTTCATGTTAGCGATTTTTTATAATATCGAATTTTAATCTAGTTGGCCTATATTGTTCCTAACCGAATTTTTTTATTTCATTAAATTTCTTGTTATTGAAATATCATTGAATGCATACTATACGAATACATTTCGGTTTTTTTTTTGATTTGAAGATTTTAATGCGGCAAAATGAAATTATGAAATGGAATATATTTCTTAAAACATAAGATACATTGCATGTACAGTTATATATATAGTTCATTAAATCCATTTCATTGGGGTTTTAAAAGTTTAATTAGCTTTTAGATTTACAATATCGATTATTTTTCACTAATGATTCCATTAATTTTTTTAACAAAATGTAGTTATGATGAAACTTTAATGTCTTGATGTAATTAATGTGAATCAAAAACTTGCTGGTATACAAGCAAGTTCTTGATTAGGTAAACATGCGTGTTTTGCAATGAAGCTTTTCAATTGCATTTAATTATTACTTTTGTTTTTTAGATTCAAGCCAATGTACTGAGAAAAGAATTGGAAGCAATTTTTTGTTAGTTCATGTACTCGTTTAAAAGAATTCATTATTATAATGTATATGTACATTATGTTGTAGCTAAAAATATTTTGATCATACTTTTTTTTTAATACATTTTATTAAGTGCAACATAATGCACATCACTTACAGTAGTAATTGGAGAGTTTACGACATTAACCTTCAATTATTACGGACATATGCATTTTCTGAATTTTGGTCAATTGACGATCCCATAATGGACTAATTAAACCAATTTAACAAAAACCTGTTCGTGTCATTACTAGATGTGCTCACAATGAGAAATTTACCGCTTTTTAGCCTTATTGGCTAAGTTCGTATAGTGACGGAGGCTGAGAGGAGCCAAATTTCCTATTGGACCGACACAAGTGTGTGCCAACTCATCATTACTTGTCAACATAAAGGTAATAGATGAAGCACCATCACAACATAATCATTGGCGCCAAAATACAGAATATAATAAGCTCAGCTAGCCCACTCAAGCCTCCATCAACTACTTGAAAACGTATATCTTATCGTGGATAAGATTAGTAACGTGAGGACACCTATTGACTATTGCACAAGGCAAAGAAAGCACATTATCGAGGCACGTGTGATAATTTTGACATACTTTGCATAACGCCCCTTATTGGTTAATACGCCCATATTTGACATACATCACATTCCTTTCCCTGTTCTACATGAGCTACTTTTTCCTTATTCATAATCGCTTGCACTTCATCAAGTATAAGGACGTTCCGAGAGCTGACCAAACTTCGAAATGGTAATTTATTTTAGTTCATTTAATGTAAGATCTACAGGTACATTGTATTCAGTACGGTAATCATTGCAGTAAATACTTAAATAAAAAATTTAATCTATATACACGTACATACATGTATGTTCTCTGTACATTCAAGTTCAATACATACAATATACTAGCTAGTATGTACATCAAATCAGAAAAAAAATGTTAGCCCATTGTAGCGACTTGTATTAAATGTAGTATACAATGTATGAGAAATACATTTACATATAATGTACATGTACATCTAGGCTGTATTTAGAAAACACCTGAATGCAGTGGCATTTCCTGTAATGTACGTATGTGTAGTTCTGAATAACGAATATGTTATGCTATTTAAAACATTTTATCGGTATATTGATTATTTTGAAATATGGTGAAACATAACGAAAATATTACATTTAACATACCAAAAAATGTTGAAAACAATGATTTTTAACAGTTATCTAAAATTTCTTAAATGATTTAGAAATGAATAATTATGATAAGGGTAAGAATAGCGTGGAGCATGGGAGAAATAAACTAAGACCTTTTTCCCACCAACGTTGATGTAGATCAACTGATGTGGATCAAGAAAACTTTTTTGTGTTAATTCACACCACAGAACTGTTAAACTGGTCACATGACCTATAGTATACAGGGCACAGTAAACTAGGTCATGTGACCAGTTTAACTGATTTCTGCGGTGTGAATTAACACGCAAAAGTTTTCTTGATCCACATCAGTTCTACATCAACGTTGGTGTGAATCAGGTGTAAGGAACGAATTCTTGAAATCAGCGTTTTTATTAGGAAATAGGAAATTCCATCCATCAAATCCAATCGAAACGATGATTTCAGGAATTCATTCCTATGCTTGTTCTGTATTCAGAATCATTACCAGCTGGAAAAGTTTCAATTAATTATTCATCGAAAAGGAATTGACAATTGTTAAAATAGGAGCCACAGTGGAAGAGTTTTCCCGTTATAATGGTTTTCAATAAAAGTATTTAAGTCGTGATAACTTCACGAATAAATCCAGTGCTTAATCTAACGTTTTCCAACTTCCATTTATATTAATTTATTTATATACAATGATGTCAATAAGACATTTTTTGTATTGTTAAGGCTTTAACAAAAATAACAACGCATAACACCATCTTACAGGAGACTAGATATTAGCCATATTAGTCATATATTAGCGCTTTAAAAAAATTCACTATACATGTATACATGTATACATTTTGCAGCAGTATGCTGCAATGAATAAAAAATGTTAATGTTTCACTTCAGAATACATAAAAAATGAACAAAAAAATCTGAGTACATTTTACTAATGATCCATCTTCTGATTTGAAACATTGCAGGCACCAAATTCAACATCAAAAACACCAGCGCCTAAAACTGCACACTCGCCAGGAGACGTTATCATGGAATGCCAGCCTTTTGTCAAATGCTTGACAGCGCAGAATATACAAAGTCACTGTTACCACTGTTTCTCTAGGTATGTTGGCGTTAAGTGTCGCAAGTGCAACGTTGTCAGTTACTGCAGTCGAGTCTGCATGAAGAATGACAAACAATCCGGCCACACTTTCGAGTGCCACTTATGGGAGAAGTCTGCATCTTTTCGCAATTTCTGCAGCCAGGGTGTCGAAGATGCAGACATGAAGTATTTCCTACTTCGACTTATTGGCCTACTGAAGACGAAGCCCCAGTTGGCGACCGAGACTTACACTTCGACCTTGGGTACTCCAATATGCTTCAACGACCTGCTCAATCGAGACGAAATCCGAAGAGGACTACCAAAAGGACTTTACGAGTGTACGACTTTAAAATCCTACATCGACCAAGCTTTTCCTCAACATCAATTTTCAATTTCTTTTCTTTTTAAATTGGCTCGACTCTTCCAAACTAAGCGTTTAGGTATTCTGGACAAATTCGATGCTGCAAGAATTGGCTGGGGCGTTTATGTTGTTCCAGCCAGCATTGATCACCATTGCAAACCCACAGTCATTTTCTCCAATAATGGGGATTTGCTGCAGATAAGAGCCATAGTCGAGATTTCAAAGGAAAAGCCACTTAAAGTTAGCTACCTGCAAGAGCCATTGTACAGTGACGAACGTAGAAAGCAGCTCTTGGATCGTTTTAACATTATGTGCTGTTGTAAAATGTGCAAACCGCAAATTGATGCAAACAAGAGTAGTCGTAGAATGCTAAATAAACGTATTGGTGAAATGAAGATGTTGAGACATGCTCACAACCAAATCCAATATACCTGGGTTAAGTTATTTAGACGTCACAAAAAACTTATCAAATTGCTGCGAAAGCTGTATCATGAATACGACGAGATTATCACCAAACAGTTTTACACTGCACTCTTCATTGCCATGAAGATAGTAAATGCAGAAGAGAAAAAAAGCTTAGTTGCTTTGAGAGATTGTGCTCGAGAACATATACTGTGTACTTATGGAAATGACCATCCATACTACACGGCTTTCCACACTACAACGAGCTATTACTTCCGTTAGTATGAAGTTTCTCATACTACAAGATTTTATGGTGCATGAACTGTTTTGTACTAAATTTTTAACATTCTTATTGCACTATAACGAGATTTCATTTTATCGATGGCATATGCAGAGATGGATACAAAACATAACTTTTATTAAATTTTTAACTTTATACAATGTATATTACTGCTCCGAAAAAAGAAATTTTAAAGTCGTTTACGTCTCTAAATCGAATATGCATTCTAATAAATGAAATGTACATGTTTAATTCAATGCACTAGTTGTGACATAAATTACTTTGTTTCGTATCATTTTTGTTGTTGAAATATTAAGCAATTTCAGTATTTTTATAATTTTTTTTAAATTGTATTTTTGCATTGTAATTTTTAGTGTATTTTTTTAGAATTTGTTGTAATTGTTAGATACAACATACGTACATGCACTGTATATGCTATTTTAAATAAAAAAAAAATAATCGAGTTACCATTTCAGTTCCAGAGTCGGTAAAATACATACATGTATACTCCTCATGCATATGACAAATTCATTTTCATAAGACCTATTGTACATGTACATTTTATAAAAAATTCTCTGCTGTTTCCCGTACAGTACATACATGTATATGCACATGTACATGTACAGTATGTTATAGGAAAAAGTTAATGATTTAATTTCAGTGAAGGTGATACATGTCTGGAAAGCTAAATTTTCCAGAACGTAAATATAATTGCCATTTTATGGAGAGTACAATTTTAACAATTAAAAATTATGCTTTTTCAAAATTAAATGCCTCCGAATTTTATTATTTAGTTTTTATATTAGTGATGTTCACGTTGAGAAACTTAAAACATTTTCAGCCAAATTCGGCTAAAGCCCGCTTCGCACCGCACGCGAATCACTGGCGACGCTGTGCGGTAGAGTGCGGTGGCGCCGGATAT
>JAQGCC010004790.1:0-12559 GCA_034698905.1 Xestoiulus laeticollis | reverse complement strand
CCTTTGGTTCCCAACTGAATGCATGTTTAGTACTTTAACTTATCTGCCTTTGCCTTGGTAATTGACGTTCCGCCTTATCGTACCGTTAATTGCTACTTGAGAATAGTGAACTATTACTGCAGTAATACTGAACTATTACTGCAGTCAAAGCTAGGTAAAGTTGCTGTAAAATAACAGTAAAAACAATGTTAAATTATACTATTACTGCAGTAATACTGCAATGTAATTGCAGCAATACTGAACTATTACTGCGGTATCAGTGCCATATTACTGCAGTATTAGTTCCATAATACTGAACTACAGTCGAATCCGCTTAATCTGGACACATTGGGCGGAGGCGTTTTGCCCCGACTATGCGGCTGCCCAGAATATGCAAAGTTAAAAAAAATTCATGTACATGTATATTGTGGATGCTTCTTGGCACGTGTCCCGGCCGCCGGGCCATCTCCCGAAAAGGACATTGAAAAGGATTGGCGACGCACTCGAAGATGAGAATGCAAAAACTGTTTATTTAGTTCCGTTAAACAACATAGAGTGGGCTTACACTCCTCAGACGACAACAATAGTCTAGCTGGCATTGTAGTAATTATCAATGATAAATTATAGAAGAAGAGCGAAGCAATTATTAGTTGAACCCAGTACCGGTTGTCAGGGTAAACCGACTTTAGTCGGGCGGATTCAGGCGTCTTCAAATTAAAGGTTAACTTCATTCAGCAAGGCTACTAGACTTAATTGAATTAATCATAATCCCGATAACACACGCGAAACTTTGAATAAATTAAGCCAAGCTCTCGACCGCCTCTTTTAAATCACAAACAAAACTGTTTGAACTTAGAATTTACCCGAACCGCTCCTCACGACATCCAAAAAGTAACTACCCTATTTCACTGTCCAGCCGCCCTCTTATACTCATGCCATGGGTTCCGGAATGTGGCCCAGTGCCAACATTCCCCCCCGCGTGGCGCCCAAATAAGGCGTCACCAGCGGGAATGCCCGACCCTGATCCTCATTCCGGGTCACATTCCTGTCGGACACCCTGACAATATGATGTAAAATATACCGTAGGTACAGTGCACCATAAATTGTTGTTTATTCTTTTAAGAACAGCTTGAAATGAATATGAGATATCATCCAAATTTTAATAATATATCCAAACTACGAAAGATTACATCTAGATTTTAATTCAATAAAAATGGTGTGTTTTTACTTTTTACGTACTTAAATCGGTTTACAAAAGGTGTCTATTTTGTTCCGTTGCGAATTCTTTATCAACTGACGTCACGTAGTTCATAATTTTCCATTGAATTTTAAACGAGCGCTAAAAATGTTGCTGTTTTTTTATCACTTACCAATGCTGACTGTCCAGAATGAGCGGATTATTGGCCGAAATAACCAGACCAAAAACATGTGCAAATGTACTGTCCGGATTTGTTCTTGACAATTTGGCCCTAATAAATGGCTACCCAGATTAACCGGTGTCCAGATTAAGCGGATTCGACTGTATAACTATAGCAATACTGCTCTATAACCGAAGTTATATTGCAAAATGACTTAACTTTTACTGCACGAGAACTGCAGTAAATCATGAAACTGCAGTTTATTTGAATAATTAAGTACAGAATCCAATGGAAAAACGTCAATGGTTTACAATAAGTGGTGAGCTATATAGGTTTTATTGGCCAATTGTTGCCATTTTAACAGGTCAATATTGCTCCAATATTTGGTTAATAACTTAAGTGCTATAGTTATATCTGTAATATCTTGTTGTAATTTCTAGCTGTGGTTTATTTGGAATGATTTAAATGTATGTTTCTCTGATTAGGAATCGGTTATGCCATGTTGGTAGTGACATTCATTGTAGCCATCTATTACAATGTTCTCATGTCATATACCATTTTCTACATCGCTTCCTCATTTCAAGCAGTGGTGCCATGGTCTCGATGTGACCTAGATTGGGCAGACAACAAAACATGCTTCTTTCCAGGAGAAAATAAGGTTTGTAAATTCAAATTTTTAAAATCATAATAGGTTTATTTGCTTTCAAGTCTTATCAATTCAGGGAAAGCTTTACCTAACACTAAGTTAAGCCATATATGCCAGCCATGTTAATTTTCAAAACATAAGATTTAGCAGTGCATTAAAAATGTGTGCACAAAAAATTTCAATCCACTTATACTGATATGATTTTAAAATCATTAAGTTTTCAGCTTTTAAAATCGCTACAGCTAGTTCATTGAATTGCTGTAAAGGGGCAGTAGGTGCATGTTAACTACCAAAATATCTAATTTATAAAATGTTTACTTCGAATTTCTCAAAAAAAATGTTCTGTGCCAATTAGATTAGGCCCTACTCAAGTAGCCATTAGTACCCATTATGACCTAAAATGCTGACGGAAAAAAGTCGTCATTATGTCGGGGCCCCAAGACGTCATTCAGACCAGTCATAAAGTCGTCATTATTCGGATAAAGTTTGGTCATTTTTCGGTCACCTTTTGGACATTTTGACGTCATTATTTGGTCAAAGTTCGGTCTTTTTAAGACCATTTTTCGGTCAACTTTTGGTCATTTTGACGTCATTTTTTGGTCACATTTTGGTCTTTTTTTTTGTCATTTTCAGTCACAATTAGGTTTTTTGACGTTATTTTATGGTCTTATTTTTGTCTTTTTGATATCATTTTTTGGTCTTTGGGACGTTTATTTAGGGTCTTATTTTGGTATTTTTGACGTTATTTTATGGTCTTATTTTGGTCTTTATGACGCCTTTTCTGGGTAATTTTTTTAAGTCTCTTTGACATCCTTTTTAGGGATTTTTCAACGCATTTTAGGTAATTGTTTGGTCTAGTAGACGTTTTATTTTGGTCGTTTGCAGCTATTTTTAACGTTCTTTTAAACGATATTATTTGTATATTTGTATATTATTTGTATACCGATATTGGGATATTGGCTAATTTAGCATACAAATAATGTTAAAAAGAAATAAAAAACAACTTAATAAAGAATGTCAAAAATAACTACCAACCACCAAAAAAGTCAAAAAGACTAAAAACGACCTAAAAAAAAGTATGTCAAAGAGACCTAAAAATTCCTCTAAAATCAAAAAAGTGCATCAATTTTACATCTCGCGATAATGAAAGTCATGTATACCAAGGTGATCAAGTACAGAATCAATTATTTATTTGAAGGTATACAATTTTTAATTAAAAAATTTTAATACATTCATACTGGAAAACACGTAAGAAAAAATGAAAGATAACTGGAAGATTCAGACCGTTCCTGCAATCAAATTGTGCTGATTCTGCGGGTAATTTCCACCTGTAGACAAATTAAATTATGCAAAAATTATTCAAAAACATACAAATTCCAAAAAAAAAGTAAAAAAAAGATTTTTAAAATACATTCTCATATTGTGATAAAATTCTGAAGTTCTTGACATGTGATAAACCTGTTATCCAATAGAACACATTGTTTCAAGTTGCACTGCATGAGAACTTGCTGTTTCCCATTTTTTTGAACTTCTCCCTTAAATCTGCAAATCATCAATAGGAACAAAGAATCATTAGTAAACACAATATCAATTTATTTTTAATTGGGACACAATAATAAATACCTGTAATACCCATGCTCAGAAATATGCACCCTAAATTGCATTTCTAGCCAAGAAATGCCCCTAAAAATGCATTTCGAACCCAGTAATGTATTCCAATCACAGAAATGCACCCTAAAATGTAGGCCTACATATATCTTGTTTTGTCAAGAAAATTGAATAGAAATAGAACTAGGCCTATGTATAATGGCAATTACCATATAACATAGGCCTCTTCCTTTGTTTGAAGTCATAAAAATGCCCATAAAATGGTGCTAAGAGTTGGCCTGCTAGTTTATCCACTTGGATAAAGATAGCCTTATCTAGAAAAATGGCTTTCGTCCTTTAAAGTTAAATTTGAAAAAAAATATTCCTCACCTAGCTTACACAGACTTTCCTGTGTTTTTCCTGAGATTTTCATTTGCTAGTATGAAGACTGCATCTGTGACTACATGGTGGGACACAAATAGCTGCATGTTACTAAAAGAAACTGTTGGGTTTTTGAAAGTTCCTCTTTTTGTGATTAGTTGAAATATTTCAACCAATCACTTGTTAGTCATTTTTGGTCTCAAAATGACCAAAAAATGACTATTTTTTAAATCTCTATTAAATTGTCTTTTTTGGTCTGGAAATGATCAAAAACGTCCTTATTGTTATAGACAGCATTGATGATAGTCATCATCCTGTCATTAAATGATCAAAAATGATCAATAGTTAATTTCAGGCAATTTTTGGTCAGCAAAAAGTCGACTTTATGACGTTATTTTTCTGACCAAAAAATTTCCATTTTGTAAATTTTCCAACAAATGGTATTTTTTGGTCTGGAAATGATAAAAAGCGTTCTTTTTTAGTCTACATTAGTCACAGTCATATCAGCTTGTCATAAATTGACCAAAAATGATCGTTATTTTATTTCAGGTCAATATTTGGTCGGAAAAATGACATTAAAAATGACCATTTGTTTGAGAATTTGCTACTGGTCATTCTTTGGTCTGAAAAATTACGACTTTTTGATGTCATTTTTCCGACCAAAGAATGACCAGTTGCAAATTCTCAAACAAATGGTCATTTTTAAATTTTAATCTGGAAATAATTGAAAACAACCTTAATGCTAGACAACATCGATGCAAGGCATCATCCTGTCATAAATTCACCAAAAATTAGTAATAGTGTCCAGTTAAGGTCAATATTTGGTCAGTAAAATGACGCTTAAAGACGTCATTTTTTGGTCTTGTGCTATTTGGGTAATTGATCCTAATGTACTAAAAGCTGAAATCTCCGCCTGTCCGAGAATCTGCCCTCTACGCCACTTTCACTCAACGTCACTTTCATAGCTGCGCCATCTAGCGGTACAAAGTGCATTCAACGACCCTGCATCAATCTTGAGGGCGGTCCAGAAGGGGGGAGGAGGGTTAAGAAATGGGACGTCACATAAATAAAATCAAAATATGCTTTTTTAAATAACAAATTGGATCAAAATATTTTTGCCAATATAATTTACATAGACGAAATACAGATTACAATGATTACCAGTTTTCGAGGGAAGGGGATGAAGTCATATTTGAGGGAGAAAGTCTGACTATTTGTGATCAGTGGTGACAGGGGGGAATTTAACAATCGGACAAAATCATGTAGCCTCATTTATGGACATACCTATAGGGCCATCTTAGGCTGATAGTATACTAACAACAAAATAAAATATATTTAATCTTTCAAATATTATCACAAGAAAATTCGGAGACAATTTTTAACACATATCTGGTATACCACAAGAATCAATCGCGTCGAGTTTATTTACATTGCTGTCTTCATACACATTCTTATCTGCCTCAATGGTGACCAACTAATTACGTACCCATGTAACAAGCTGACCAAAAAAAATGATGTGATGAGCCGGCACGGTGCCATTTAGTGCTATAAATAGCAACACTCACCCACAACTGGCCTCACCTGAAGCCCCAGGCTTGGACAGGTGCGCCAGGTTGGTTAACCATAGCCTGTAGCCCTACTATTTCGGGCCAGGCACCTGTGTAAAACTTTAATTCCTAGAAACTCAAAACTTTCCATGCTGTCACTAAACTTTCCATGATGTCATTTACTATTTTCATTTCACGTCCTGTTGGACGCCGTTGTAAGATTTTGAGGTGGACAGTGCATGGTATATAAGACCACTGTCTACTCTACAAAATCAGCGTACAGTGTAAGATCTCAAGCAACGGCTTGCTCCCACTTAGAGTGTGCTGATAAAAGACACAGTGTAGCCTGAGTGCTGCTGTGATCCCAATACCCTCACCTCTCACTAACATGTATTTTACACCATTAATGCTCCACTGAATAAAATATATTCTATCTTATACAAAATGCAATTGTCATCTTTACACCATCAAACACTGCCAAACTTCGCATCCATGTTTTACCTAATTAAGGTAATCATTACGCTATATACATTTTACCACGTTTTACATTGTTTCTGAAGTTCGGCTCTCGAAGTTCTCATGCAATTAAGGCAAACTACATTTCTCTACCTTTGTACTCAAAAGTTCGAACATAGAAGTTTGACTTTCGAAGTTCTCATTCCGAACTTTGCCATCCTACATGTACCTTCCCACATAAAAGTTCAAAACTAGAAGTTCGACTTTCGAAGTTCACCTTACAAACTTCGCCTTTATACCTTTTTGTTGCCAGAAGTTCGAACCTCATTAGTTCCAACCTTATGAACTGCTTATACACGTGCACACATTGTTATCAGAGAATTATACTCTCAAAACTGGCTCCCAACTCACATTCCCCACACACTCATAAGGTATCCCTCCTTATAACTGTCACACAACGTGGTTCTAAACCCTTGTCACCATCACGAATAAGATCAATCGCCTTAGTCATTATTTAACGTCATTGAGGTGTCATTTTGGCCATAAAAAAAGACCTAAAAATGATTTGAAAATGCATGCGCTTATACTGACGTCCTCTGGACCAAAAAAATACGTTTTTTGAACCTTAGAAACTGATGTCCTTTGGACCATAGATATTGTCATATTTTGACCATAGCAATTGACGTCCTTTTACCTTCTGGATAAAATATTAAAAAAATTTAATGTCGGAAAAATTAAAAATATATTTATTTTAGTCGACTCGCATACACTGGGGATTTGTGTACATGCCCTAATGATTTTTAATCATTTTTCGATTTGAAGAAAAATCCTTCCCTATATAGTGTGTTCTGAATATACAACCTCTACATTGACAGCCAAACAACTGAGCTATGAAAGCTACCTACATAGGGCCTCCTAAAGGTTGTAGAGGAGTGAAATTCGTCCTAATGACTTCAATTCAATTTAATTTCTCAATTTCTTACCCTGCAGTCAGCATGTAGTATGCCATGTGGCAGGGTCGAGCAAAGTGCCAGAATTTTCAATGGGAAGAGTATACGGTCGCGTGGCCGATTTTTTGGGAATTATCCTGGCATTCGCCTTTACGTGCCTATATAGGCGATTAATTGAGGTTGTGGGAATTAAACCACAAAAAAACCACAACCAGGATAGCCGACCGGGGTTCGAACCCGGGTCTGCCGAAATCAAGGAGCTAAACATTAAAGCCAGTAAGCCAATTCCTTGTCGACTTGAACCAATTAAGTTCCACTGATTTAAACATAGCATCTATGCATAAGCATGGCTATTTTGACATGAAGATCGCCACATATGGCAAACTGCTTTTTATTATAAAAGTGTAAATCGAATTTTTAAGTAATTTTCTGAAGAAAAAAACGACAATGTATACTTCGTTCTACACAAAACACTCAGAAAAAATTACCATTTATAATTAATTTTACACAAACATGTAGAAAATAATGACCAATTATAATTCGTTCTGCACAAAATATGTGGAAAAAACTACCAATTCTAATTCATTTTAGACAAACATGTAGAAAAAAAGTGACCATTATATTTGTTCTACTTATTGTGCAGAACGAATGCAGAACGAAAAATTGTCATCTCTAAAAACTGTTAAAATAGTCATTAATAGAACATATCATGCAGGCATCCTAGCCGCCCTTTATTTCCTATAAATTACTATATTTTTGATGTCGTCATATATATTGTCCTACATATTTCCTTAGTGATGCAGATAACCAAATAATTGTACATTTTATGATAAAGGCATGATGCTTGAACATCATGGTGAATAAGTATAAAACTGATTAAAAACTGACTCTGGAAGGCCCCTGGCCCCCCTGTTTTTACAGGGGGGCCAGGGGCCTTCCAAGGATGGGAACCTCTTTAAAAGTTTAAATAAGGACCCCAATTTTTTTTTTTCAAATTACGAATCTGATGTACTAAAAACAGCAAATTTTGTCCTGATTTTGGCATAAATGCGAATTAAAAATAAAATTTTATAGTATACATTTAAATATCACCTATAACTTTAAAAAAGTACTAAAAGTACTAATATTGAATATGAAAAAGTGTTTGCCATCCTGTGCTATATTTCATATTTTCAAAAAACTATTTCTAATAGTGGCTGGGATACCTAAGTATAAATGAGAAATGTTTAGTCTACATTTCAATTGATTATTTTTTTTAAAAAAAACTTTGAAAAATTCTTTAATTTTTATTCCAATTTTGGAGTGGTCATATTTAAATCAGAAAATGACAAAAGAATGACATCGTTTTCAGACCAATTTTAATTGGTCATTTTTCGTTCGGAAAATTACCAAAACAAGACGTCATTTTCATACCGTTTTTTGGCCAGTAAATGCCAAAAAATGACGTCAGTTTCGGACCACCTTTGGAATGCACATTTCTTGGTCACAATATGACCAAAAAATACGTAATTTAAAGACCATTTTTAGATCGGTTATTTCTGGGTCGGAAAATGGCCAAAAAATGACGTCATTACGAGACCATTTTTTGACTGGTTATTATTTAGACAGAAAATGACCAAAAAATTGTCAGTTTTTGAATGGCCATTTTTAGTTTATAAAATGACCAAAAAATGACACTTGGACGACATTTTTTGGTTAGCTTGCTATGCGGGCTTTTATTTTGCAATTAAATGGTTGTTTTTTTTCAAATATACTGCAGAAAACTACATTTTATGTGAATTAAGTACCAGTACAGGAGATTTTCTGCTGGTGAGTCGTATACCGCAAGGCTAAGGGCCTTACAAGGAATGAAATATTTTGGTTTGAGTAAATAGTTTGATAAATAGTTTGAGTAAATGCAAAAATGTAAGAAAGTGCTCACTATCTTGCTCAAATTCGTACAACGTATGAAAATTTATAGAATGCTGATACTCTCACTGAGAGAACTTACTCACCCTTAGTGAGTAAGATGTTGAGTCAGCTATCACCCTGACTCATGATCTTACTCACCACTGTTAAATGCAGTTTGACAATATTTGGAAGAAGAATTAAGCTCCAGTTTGAAAATTAACTAAATAATGAACCGACAAGGTTGGCTTAGTGGCTTTATGCTTAGCTCCTTGATTTCGGTAGACCCGGGTTCAAACCCCGGTCGGCTATCCTAGTTGTGGTTTTTTAATGGTATCCCACAACCTCCCTTTAATTTCCTTTAATTTCTTCAACAAAAGAAAAATAGGCACTTAAAGGCAAATACCGTGATAGTTCCCCAAAAATCGGCCACGACCATATACTCTACCCATTGAAAATTCTGGCACTTAGCCCCCTGCCACATAGCATACTACATGTTGATTGCAGGGTAAGAAATTTAACTGAAATTGCATTGAATAATATACAAAAATGTACTTTAAAAAAAAGTGAAAAATGATTGCATTTTGAAAAAACGCAATTTTAGGAGAAATTTCACATAATCTAAAATGAAATTCATACAAAGTTTGGAAATGAAATTAATAACTCCATGGAGTAGCCATATTTTTCTTTATTTACAAACTAGAGCTACAAAACTTGTAATTTTGCTCTAGATTGTGTGCAATATCTCCTAAAATTTCATGTATTTTAAATGTACGAAAGAATTTTGACCTTTTATCAATGGTACTAGTGGGGAATTCCTGCTAAATTTTGCAACTTCAGTTAGAAGAAATTAAGTAGAAAAAAATACAAAAATGTATTTAAAAAAATTGAAAAAAAAGACAAAATATTAATCTTGATATGCATGAAATTTCATAAAATCTAGAGGGAAATTCCTGTTAAGTTTTGTAGCCCCAGTGTGAGACAGTTACATAGGCAAGGTTGCCTTCAGGGAAGTTGACACAGTAAGTTGCATTTACTTTCTTTATTGTGTTGATATCAGTTTTGCATTTCAAAACAATCTACAAAAATAAAGTGGTAAATCAGTTACAAATTAGCACATAATAGTTTTCAACAAAGTTAAAGTGTGGAACAAAAGACCACACACACTTCAAAATTTAACATCTGTTCAAGTTTCACACAGCTTTACAATTTTTTCTATAAAACATTTACAACGCGTCCGCCTCAATGTCTACAAAAGAAGTCTAGCAAAAATCCAACTCTGTTCCGCGGTAACAGGCAAACACTTTTACATTTTTATCTAACTTGGTCATAGCAATATACAATTTGAACCTGTAGAGAGAGAGAGTGTATCGGGCATCCTTCCTTAGCCAGCATAAATTGAGACTGCCTTTCTAACTATTTTCTCTCCTATAAACAATATATGCCTGAGGTTGGCACCTTTCCAACTAATTCTTAATTAAAAACTCATTATGTAATTAAGCAATTATGTAATTATGTAACTGATTTTTTTTATAAATTAAATAAATTGTCTAAATTCTTTAGCAATTTGTTGATTACAAATTAAATGTGAAGGTCAAATTCCATTTGCACTAATTAATGTTGTTAGCCTTGGATTCGGCCTCACACCCAGTTAGAAAATAAAGTTTAAAAAAATATAAAAATGTACTTTAAAAGAAATTTAGTTTCACATGTATTAGTTTTGAAATTATTATCATTTATCATGTTTTGGCTCATGTTTTTCGTCTGTAATATCTAGTATTCATTCCTGGTAGACATGATCGAGTAAGATCATCAACCAAAAACTCATGAGAGAATGAGGATTAGGTAGTTTATTTTTTCATTAATTGTACCAAATGAGTAAGATGTGAGTATTTGCTGACACCTAATACTCATGTAAGCAAGAGCAATACCATCTTGCTCATGCTCTCTCAACTTTTCATTCCTTGTACGCAGTGGCGGCTCCTTCATTGGAGCACATGAGCACGTGAACCCCCAAAGGAAAAGGAGGTAAAGGAAGAAGTAAACTCAAATATTAAAATAATAATATTAAACATTAATTTTCAGCCAAAAATCCGGCTATAGTCAACAATCTAACCCTTAACAATTTAATTCCTACCTGCCCAGAGCAAGACTGATGGTATCGAAGATCTTGGTGGAATAAAGTGGGATCTTGCATTGTGTTTACCATAATCTTGGATTATCGTTTGTCTTTGTCTGTTTAAAGGAATTTAAACTTCTGGAAAGGTATGTTTGCATTCATGTCTAAATATTATGTTATAATTTTTGTCAAATTTTGTCCCTCTTTCCCCTCATATCACTGTCACACAACAATTTTACATGCACTAACATTTTGTAGCTGTAGCCTGAGCCTAAGCTGTTTGTGCTTACTTGGCATTGACTTATACAATGTATGTGTGGCTGGCCGACTTTGTGATAGCTATCACAAAGTCGGCGAGCCATGTTACCACTTGTGACCATTTGCAAGAATTTTTTTAAACTCCAGTGCTCTCAACTTGTTAACTAATTGATATACAAACTTAATTTTTTATAGGATAGAGATATTGGTCCTGAGTTAATAAATTGTTCCATATCATCACATTTGATTGAGGTATAATAGTCCAGATAATGTAAATGGAATGTTAGGACTTGTGACCAGGAAAACACTTATGTATACATATAATCCATGTGTTTCGTAAACCCTGTTTACTAGCAAATTGTTACGCAATATAATAGTATGGCACATATTGTTATTTCATCGAAACATAAATTGGTAATTATGGAAGATTTTAACAAAATTAATACTGTTTACAAATCGTAACAGCCATTTAAAGGAGGAAAAATGTGTTACCACTTGTGACGTTACCACTTGGGACAAAAGTTATTGCACATGTTTAATGCAATTGGAGTGAAATTTAAATAAATTAAAAGCAATAAAATCCTACATCTTAATGTATAGCTCAGATAATCGGTGGTACTCATCAGCTAGCAATGTATGTATTGAAAGTCAGTGTACGATATGACTTTAGGATGGCTATCCATGGTGGCAAGAATTGACTTGAATTCAATTAAATCAAAATTACTTGTTAGGCCAAATAAATTTGTTGGGCTTTATTGCATTATGAAATTAATCCTTCACAATTGTTTATTAAGTAATTCTTAGCCATTAAATCTAAATTATAATATTTCATTTTTCAAACTTTTCTTAGAAAAATTTATGCAGCTTCTTGGGCCATATTATCATAATATAACCTCAACATCAATCAAACATCAGCCATTTACTATTAAATCAATGCTATTCTTCATAGTGACTGGTTATATACAATTAAAATAAAAATCCTTAATCTCAGACATTAAAACAATGCGGACATTGTTCTTAATTCAAGGTGGCAGGTGGCAACGTTTCAGAAAATAAATTCCTTCATCAGCCCCATAACACTACAAGACGCAAAACAAGCTTACAGTAAAAATTTTTTTTTAAATTATTACAAATTAAAATAAAGTTGAAATAGTTCATACAACAAATCTTAAAAACTCAATTCACATCATAAGCCAATCAATCTAAGTAAACAATCAAATTTCATACCAGCAAACAACACAACTCCAATATACATCTTGTCACACAATATACTTTCTTTAAGGAGAATATTTTTCTGAAAATAAACCAAAGCCCTAGTGAGTCTGGAACCTACAACCTACACACTGAAACCTAGCACCTTACTGACTTAGCTAATGATGTGACCTACAAAG
>JAQGCC010004789.1:0-12559 GCA_034698905.1 Xestoiulus laeticollis | reverse complement strand
CTGATTCTGACGATGAAGATGAGGAAAAAGAAAATGCGGATGACAATAAAACTCCTTTCGAAGCACTTGCAAAAAAATGAAACCTATTACGGATGCGTACTAGCTTTACACGGGGGAACGAAACACCTTTAATATGGGGAAATCGTAGAACAGCTCCTGTTTTAATTTAAATTTTTATGAAAAAAAATTTGTAAATATTCTTTGAATATTTCTCTACCATTTGTCGTTTTTCTTTATTTATATATATTGTCGGGTATTTTATAAATTTAAAAATAAAAAATTAATTTTTTATTTAAATTTAAATTAATTTTAAATAAAAAAAGAAAAACGACAAATGTCGTTTTCTTAAAAATTTAAATTAAAACAGGAGCTGTATTCGTTCTAAGATTTCTCCATCTCACTAGTCTTATTGGTCTCATAAGATAGTACCATGATCTCATATAATTCCATAATTTTTCTCTATGAGACATAATGAGAGTGTGGAACATGCTAATGAGACCAAAAATGATCCCAACATCAAAGGGATTTTATCCTATGAACTCCTATGTTACGAGTCCACTTAATAATAACATTTTGAGTCTATTATGAAATCCAACTCTATAGGGGATTAAACAAGATTTACAATTTTCTCAATTATACGATAACAATGGAATGCTCCATAATCCCATAATCAATGAAGTCTTATACAATGAGATTTGTCCCAAGGGGAAGCTCTAGGGGGAAACCACTGAAGAAGTCTAGAACCTTTATGTAGGGTTTTTTTACGTTCTTACATCACCCTGTATACGGAATTGCATTACCCAAAAAAAAAAAAAAATCATTGAAAGCATGGCGCTGATAGAGCAATCCTTTCAATTTCCAGAAACGTTTTCGTTCAAGGGTTGTCTCAAATTTGGGATCTAACTGGCAAATGCTAGACATTTCCTTTTCTGATTTTATTACGTGATGAAACTTCTACAATCTATAGAATGGTGCGGTTAGCAAAGATTGACTACATTCCTTGGAAAACCAATTTTCTCGATTTGCAACTCTTGTCAGTAACTGCATGCCAATTAAAAGAAATAAAAAATCAAGTCTTTTTTCTCCCTCTCTCCTATCGAGTTAATTTATGCTAGCAAACTAATCCATATGTTGAATGTACCGTGAAATTTTGCGCATTAATTGAACAAGGATTACATAGGATTTGTTTGAAGATCTTTTATCTTAAAACAGAAGCACAGTAAAAGACTGGAAATGCAAAGTAATAAGATCACAAGAATACCCAAAAAAAACTTCCCGCAGAAGTAAGAAAGTGCCAGACTTTAATTGGTGCTTATTATTGAAACCTGTCGAGTAAGCGGTATGCATGTACAATGAGTAGACAAAATAATGTGAACACTCATTACAGCTTCTGTTAAAACATCAATAAAGCCTCAAACTCTTCTTGGAATGGACTTGCACAAATTCTGAACCTGCTGTAGCAGAATTTCACAAAATTCAATGTTCAAACCCTTTCAAAACTGTCACTTCAACACGCTCACTATTGCACTTAAACGAGCTCTGACAGTGTGTTAACAAACAGAAGAAAATCCAATGTTGTCAACTGAAGTTCTAGCAATGTAGTCACTTGTTCATGATTCCAATACAGAAAATGTTTATAGACAAGCTAAAGGTTTGGAACTACATTGCACGTGAACATTGTTTTAAAATCTTGAAGCTAAAAATCAATATTGAATACAAGTCTCATGAGGGACTTATGCAAATCAATCGTTTGGCAATAGACCACAGGAGGCACTCGTGTCCTCTCCAGTGGTAACATAAACGTTCATCCAGGATCCTACTTGTCCAATTAAGGGACCGAGGAAGAAGGCAATTTCATCTATCGACTCGAGTCAATTTAAAACCCCGAAGGCCAAACGAGATATTCTCCTTGGATGACCACAACAGTGAGGCTGTTGTGGACATAATCAGTTCTGCTGCAAGTACAAAAGAACCTAAATAACACTTCAACGAAAAACCAATAAGCCATTAAATGGAGAAGGAATCAACTGTTGGTTTGGCTACTGGAGCAATTTCGGGATAATGCTTCAAATTCGGAAAATGCAACCTCATTATTACACCAACGGGTTGGCTTGGGAGCAGTAAAAATTAACGCTACAGTAATTGAAATCTCCTCATTCTCAGAGTGGGAGTGTTTAATATGGGTTATTATAATTTCCCAGCTTTTGGATTAAATTAGTAACTCATATTTCATTCTTAGTAGATCACAAGAGCATATTGCAAGGTCCTAACCCTTAACGATAAACTTAAGACATAACGTCTCAATTGAAAATGCCTTAGTGAAAACATGTATAGGAGAATCCCAAGCTCTCTAACGTACATATTATTACGGTTATGATGGATAGATTATTGTGGATTAGTCAACTCTGAACCTGGACGCATTTTTTGGGATCTGGTATATATACCAAATATGGGGTTCGTGTATGTTAGACAAGAGCTGACTGCTGTAATACTGTAAGAAAGGGTAATCTTTTAAATAGTTTTAAAATAAAATTAAAATGCAACTTGGATTTATATTTAAGTAGTTAAAATGATGTTGAATCATTTCAAAGGCGAATGGACAAGGTCCACGCTTGTGCAGCGCCATCTATGCCAGTTAGTGGAAACATAAGAGGGTCCAGATAGGTGGCGCTAGAAGATTTTGCCTGTATAGACATGGTCCACGCTAGCGCAGCGCCATCTGTGCCAATTAGTGAACCCTTATGGAGAAAATTGATTCAAAATTGATTGCGGACAAAATTGTTTGCAAAATAGTGATACATGTATTTGTTCCAAATATCACCAAAATTATGCCATTTTGTTCTCACAGATGGCGCTAGTGTGTTACACATGCGCAGTAATGAAGCGTGGACCTTGTCTATTCCCAATTTCTAAATAAGTCGAGCTGTCTGGCCATGTGTGATCATATTTCCTGACTTTTGAAAAAATAACCACCATTTCCTACACACGTAACTACTAAAGGTTTGTGGAATTCCTGCCACGGACATTAAGATAGAACCATTTCCAACATGACCGCGTTCACCAAAACCTCATCCGCCACCAGATGGTACAGCAGAACCAAAATAAGGCTATTAGGGCCACATGCTTTGAAAACATTGCCGTAAACATTACAATTCATGCAGCAATCACTGTATACAGCCACGATTTTTGTATGTTTGCAGTACTTCATCCCCAACTTTCAAGATTCCGCTCGATTTCCCCATTCACGACAATCCCGGCAACGGGCGGGTGTATGAATTTCCCTCAACTGAAATTGAAAAATAATTAAGTGCCCCAGAATGAACCCTGGTGCAAAACTGATTAGTCAGCGATGAAGGCGAATTACGCGAAAGCAATTTAGCGGAATATTTTTTTTTTTCTTCTGCCACGTGATACATTAATGAATTAGTAAACAGCCCCTATGCAGCGACGCATGCAGCTTGGGTTAAAAGAGTAAGTGTAATATACCATTCTGCACAAACGCCACCTTTCCAAACCCCATTGCAGTGCCTTAGTGCAGCATCTGAGCAAAAGATTTGGGTATATATACACATTATTGCATTACTGACGCTTCTTAACACTTGAACTGCCTTTTGTTTCTCATTTGGAGCAGCAGAAATTCACGCCCGAGCCCATGATCGTTCACAAAGCGTATTGTTTGCAGTATAAAAGCCGATTTCGGCATTGGTTTTGTCTAGGGTTACCAGGTCTAGCCAAGGATGACGGAGGAGGCGCACTGTGCCAATGGTACATTTCGCGTTATGGCGTAAAGGCAGAGGTTACCATAGGAACGGAGCAGTCAAAATCAGCCACCGTGGTTGGCATGGTAACGCAGGCAGCCAAAAGTCACACCTAAACAATGGTGTCCCACCCCCACCCCACCCACCCGATATGACGACCGGGGAGAGTGGGGGGGAGGAAGGACATCCTACTGCGGAGGATTTGCAGCGACGAGGCGCAAATGGGACCTGCAATTGAAATGTGGGGCACTTTAATGATGGCGAGAGGAGTTATTACCAGGAGCAGCGTGTGATTGTCATTGGGGAAAACAGAGTGGAACAGTGGCAGAAAAGCAAGGCGGTCACGCATAAAATGCATCCGAAAATGCCCACTGTGCTAAGGTCTAAAATAACTTACCCCCTGTGATACATGTGGTTTGATGTAAATAAATGCAATGTGTGTTAAGTGCATATATGAGTTGTTTTTAGGTGTAGACACTATGTGAATTCAGTATAGGACCAAGTACGCTCATATTTGCCGTTGCGCTCGCAGCGCACCATAGTGGTCAAGTAGCGGAACATTCGACCTACGCATATACTGCGCATGCGTAGCCTCTTTTATGCTTTTGTCAAATGGCACCCATTTTGGTTTAATGAAAAGCTTTATTTTCATAGCACAATCATTGAGCTGCTGCTAAAAACTGGTTATATAAAAATGTTGGCCCACTGTTCCCAATCTCCCCTATACAGTTTGTCATTATAGAGAGAATTTTTATGAAGGAAAACACACCTATGCACTATAAGCAATTTATTAAAAGTGGTAACTACATGTACATTTATGCATACGTGGTTTAATTACTGCTTTTAAAATTAAAAGGTGGTCCTTTTACTAGGTTTTACTGTACTTTCCAATTTATCGGAATTTTGATTCTTTCAATCCAATCATCTTTAAAATGATGATTGCATACAAGTGTTCTGATTGTCTGATTTGCAGACATCCCGGATCAATGAATGTCCCAATGTTCCATCTTGGTATCCACTAGGCTCTCAAAGAAATGAAATTTTTCAATTCCCTTGACTTTTTTCTTGAACAACTAAATAATGAACAATTTAAAAGCAATTTTCCCTGACCATCATGAAGACTGAAAAATCAATAACACGGCTATGCCTAACAAGTTTTGTTTTCTTACTCAAAGAAATCGTTTTTGAATTTGAGTCCAAAGTTCAAAATTCAACTATAGGACTCGTATATAAATTTAAAAATTAAATTAGTTTGTCTATTAAGGTGGTTATAGCGAATTAAAATGTCATTTAAGTGGTAAGTACCATTAGATAGTTGTTCGAGAAGGCAAAGATAGTTTAAAAAGCAGACGTCAATTTTACTTACATAAAATGATGTTCATATAGGTGATATAGACAAGGTCCACACTTCATTACTGTACATGTATATATAGCACACTAGAGCCACCTGGGGAAACCTTCACTTATGTTTCCACTAACTGGCACAGATGGCGCAGCCTATAGCTTGTCTATATCTAGACAAAATCTACTAGTGCCACCTATCGGAACCCTCTTCCATTTCCACACCGTAAGATCAATCCTCTTCCCTTTCCATTTTAACGTAATCCAGATTTGTTGAATTTGGATATCTTTATACGCAGTAGTAATGTGCGTTATTAATTTAAACCAGACCAACATAAAAAGTCTTAAATGACATCTTATGGATCACTAAGACAAAGCTTAAAACTAAGATTACCTAATGTTCGTTTGTCAAAGTAACAAATATATGAATGCATCCAAAAAAAGATTAAATTTTCGATGCATTCCTTGCATTTTGTGTAACCTAAGCTTTATGTTTCAAAGGAAGACTACAAAGAACATTTTCTTATTACCATACAACTAAAAGTGGACGTTATTTATGCATGACCCCCAATGAAATGAGACTAAAGGGGGAGCCTGATAGGGATTAAGGGCTTTACAACATGGCATCCCACGTAGGCGCATGGCAAGTTTACAACATTAATATAGATAAAAAAAAAGGCTTCTTGTATGGCATTGGGACCTGCGCTCATCATCCATAATGGTCGTTTATTAATATATTTGCATACCCGGCCATGCATTAGCGTGAGAGCTCGATTTTTAAAAACTCGACGAAAATCCATCTGCAAAATGTGCATCGGCTAATTACCTTCTGCAGGGCATACCATGAAACCTCATTATTAACTCTTTCTGGAAGCATGCGCCGTAAACATGAACGATGTTGATACGCTGCACTTGTGCGACGATAAGTTAGTTTTATGTGCTTTCCAGAATCAGCATTTTAAATGCTGCAGGTTTGCCATTTGGATCTCAACATGCCGTTAATAGCAATACGAGTAAAAAGTCAACATAAGTTCCTGTCACGACTACTACTCAGCCTTACATCATTTTAAGGGGTGAACCAGTATGCCTACTTCGAGTCAGCATCTTATAAGTTGGTGTCCCCGGCGCGCTCGCAACGCCACCTCGCGAAAGCGGGAAGAGTACGCCCCGCAGCCGAGGAGTCCCGCTGGGGACCGGAAAAAATTCAATTCAATGCATTACCCCGCAGTCAGCATATAACCTGCCATGTGGCAGAAGGCAAAGTGCCAGATTTTTAAAGGATGAGTACGGTCGTGGCCGCTTTTTGGGGAACTATCCCGGCATTCGCCTATATGGACGATGTGGGAAACCACGAAAAACCACAACCAGGATAGCCGAGCGGGTTTTGAGCCCGGGTCTCCCAAGTTCAAGGAGCTGAGCGTAACTGAGGTGCGCATACTGGTTCACCCCTTATACTGCGCTTACATGCTGAGCAATCGAGAAAAATCAGCGAAGAATTTTCATAATTTGTGAAAATGTTCAATGTTTCCACCACATTTTCAACTTCCCTGAGGTTCCTGAAGATAAAAAATATAAAAAATATGTCTTGTTGCTCAAAGAACATGTGTTATAACACAATTTAAAATGTTCTTATTATGGCCACCTGCATGTAGACAATCTTAGTATCATACAAACTACTATTAAAAGTTGTTTTCCTTGTCATATCTGAACAAAATCTTAACTCATTAAAATTAGTTATTTAATAGGAGGTCAGTGAAAATTCGTGCAACTAAATATTTGCACTGGAAGACAACACATAAAAAACGTGATGTCTGCTAACACTGTTAAGAAAAACGTAAAAAAACATGTCAATTTTTACTCGTATAATGGTGTAAAAATGAGTGAAAATGGAAATTCACCATTACTATAGATGCATGGCGGTACGTCCAATGGACCTGATAATTTCAAGTTTTCCAGGTCTAAAGATGATTAAGTTAATATCATCTGTGAGTCGTCTTCATAATCAAAGATTTTTTCAGGGTGGATATTTTGTGGTTAGTCAGTTCAAACACATTTGTACTTTGTTAGACTTTGCATCTGCTACCAGTCAGTAGCAGTTGATAGTTTTTGCTACACAATATTACACTCTGCTGATATGACAGAAATAAATTTTCTGACAGATTTCATGTCTGTGATATTTTAGATCTATAAAATGTTCCATACAAATACAGATTTTACAATATTCTGTGCGAATCCAAATGGAATGAATGTCTCTTGAGAAAACCAGTAAAACCGTTTAGAGATACTGACTGAAATTTGTGTACAACATCAAAAAAAGCACACCCAAATGATACAAAAAAAAAATGAAAAACAAGATGAAAATTTCACACAAAAAAATTACAAAAAATAGTGTTCTTACCAAGAGTTTGGCCACAAATAATAGCGCCATCTTCACTGGCAACAGCATTGTGAGCATCGTAGGGATTCGTGTACTGCACAAAAGCATAGCCCTTGTGCATTGAAATTCCGGCAATACGTCCAAAGCGCTTAAACATCCTTTCAACTTCTTCTTTGCTAACTTGATAGGTATTCAAATTACCTACAAACACCCGCGAATTCACGGCCTGTGGGTCATTACTGTTTGTTTGGTTTCCAACTTTGCTCATTTTCATTTGTCTGCTGATTTCTGCAAAAACAATACAAAAAAAAATATCGATTGGAAACCAAAAATCATACAAAATTCATTAAACAAAATGCTGCTTATTAAAAAAAAAAAAATGTCGGATAAAGGGGAATAAAAAGGGGATTGGACCCAGCTGCCAGCAAGTTGGACATCAACATCAGGCAACCGTATATTGTGCTAGTGAAAAAGCAGTGTAATAGTCAACATGCAAATTTTGCAATATACAGAACTAAGGACCTGGAAAAAACACATTAAATATCTATATGGAAAACTAACACAAAAAGCTTTTAAAAACACATTACTACGTAAGCTTGTTATTTGACAGGAAAGCTCGGAAGACACTTAGCAAAACAGCCTAGAGTAAAAAAAAAATCTTTGCATCTCAATCGACCCTCTTAGAAACGTGTATTATTAATGCATGGCGGTATTCTCGTCAATCTTTTGACCCAGTGCATTAAGATTCAGATTCTCGCATACCAAGCCAGTAAAAAAATCAACACGACAGTTGTGTCACACACACACACATGACTTTAGTTTCGCAACGTAAACAGCAATGTCGAGAATCAAACCTAACTAGAGCAATGGCATGACAAAGAGAAAATTTCCTTGACGTTAATCCCGTTGAATTAGATCTGACATTAACTTGCACAATGTACCACCATTGTCAAATCCTTCAGGCTCCTTTAGAAAAATTGTTTGACAATTTCAAAGAGTTTATAGTAAGATCTTACAATGCAAACTGGGTCATTCTGTCATAGGAGAAGCCTTTCAAACCCCTTGAAACCTGTGATTGGCGGTATGACTGTTGGCTTAAATTCCATCCAAAGATATCTCAAACTAAAATTTCAGACGTATTTCATAGAATTTTCGTTACATACATATATTTTTGGATCACTCTTGGAGTAAATCTTGGTGGTACTAAAAGCTCTGGTCGTACAATTAATATAATAAGATACATGCAGCTAAAACTTGCATTTCTAGGGTTCCACATGATATACAAGACAAGACAAGGGTAAAAGACAAGAAAAAATTGCCAATAAGCCTATGTTGCTTAAATTAAAAAAAAAATTATTTTAAAATACAATTTGCAATGTGTAATAAATGGATTGGCTTCCACTTATAACTTTACATGTAATTCTAATTGAAATTATAAACAAACTAGCAAGCTATTATTAAACAAAATCTCCATGCCATATCTGAAATAAGCTACATGATAAAAATTAGTTTATTAAAAAGTCAACAAATATTTTTGCCAATCAATAGATTGTCTGTCTACCCATTAGCCGGAAAAATCCTTTTTGGGGGAAATGTTTAAGCCAGTTAATTTTATTTTTTGCTTATTATTCAATCATTTACAATTACGATTTATTAAGCATGTCTTTTAAAATCGGCATATTTGCATTTGCATGATAAATTACATTAAGCTTTATCAACCCAATTTGTAATATACGCCTACACACATTTATAATGATTTTATTAATATTTAGATATTAAACTGTTGACTGCTGTTCCTGAAATCGGTCAGAATAATTCAAGTGTATAGCCATATACATTTAATTAGACAAAACTAATTTGAATGAATTGGGACATACATGTACTGTAAACTGCAGTACATGTATTTACCATTACAATTTAAAAATGTGCATCGAGCACTGCATTGCTGATAAAAGAGAAATTCCCCATTAAAAAATATGCAGGGCTAGAGCTAACTAGGACTTACTAAATGTGCCATCTTTTACACTGTAGCTAATAGACCTATCTAGCTTTGTGAATCACCTGTAATATTTACATGTTGAATTTCCCTGACTTTATCAAATTAAATCAGTTTTCCATGACTTTTCCATGGCAGAAGGAACCCTGATATATAACGCAAACAAATCATTTCTATTGTCAAAACCCGAATTTATCGTTCAAAATGCCAATTTTTCCGACCATATAAATCAGTTTTAACAAAACGACCGTTTCATTACCTTTCAAACTTAAGAGCATCCTGTGGGATAAACACGACAGATTAACGTTACCATTTGAAAACACTATTCCGAGCCGGTAATAAAGAGAAATTAAAATGTACTTGAATTGACATAAAACGCTTGTGCGCGCGTATACACGAGCAACATGTTCAAAAATGCCATTTTATGGGATGCGATTGCAGCTTGCCGTTAAAAGCCGGACATGGCCCTGTGTAAGTTACAAATGGCCACTACAATTTAATTAAATGCATCAATCACTGCGACGCGTTCCACATGTCGCCTGCATATAAACCGCTTGCAATGTCATGTTGTTTTTCAAACATGGAAGGTTCAAAAAACCAATATTGAAATACACGAGGTTTTCAGGTTGAGAGACGTAGGCAAAATTAAAAGCAAATCATATAACAAAAGGGAGACGAAACAGAAAATTCCTCGAGCGAGATTGGGTTATTATATCGTACAAAAAAAAATATATATATATATATATCCAGTGTAATCATCTCGAACAATAAACTACAAAAGCCTCACGGGACGAACTTTTCATTTCCTTCGTATTATGGTATTTTGTTCATCTATTCCCATAGCAAACCGAATTAGACAAAAACTACACGAGTCACAAACAATCATTGTGCTTAAGTAACACGCCTGTAAAGCTACAAAAAAAAAAAAAAAAAAAAATAGAAAAAGAAACCCAAACTATAACAAGGAACAAATATTAACCGTCAAAGGAAGTGGAAACATTTAACGTGATTATACGCGTTCAAGAACTACGCTTGATTTGATATAAACCCTGCACGTATTGGGAAACATTTAGTCCAATAGCCGAAATAAGTCAAACCGATAACATTCAGTGCTCTATACTTGTTGATTGCTTTAAGACATTCCGATTTGACAAAATGCATTCCAAAGGCACTACAAATTGAAACCATTTTCATTTTCAGAGTGGATATTAAGGATATTGTTTTCAGAAAGCTGGTAGCCATTCATTGAAAAACTATATTTTATTTTCATCTGATAGATGACAATAGAGTTGTGTTTTAGAGAGTATAGGTCGAAACAGGGAAAATCTTGGGAAAAATTGTAGAAATAGGAGAAAAATAAGAAAAAAATAAACAAACAAGTACAACAGGATTCCCACTGAAATTAAATTCTCAACTGCCTTGACTTTTCCAGGTTTTTGGAAAAAATTCCCTCACTTATAATTTTTATAGAATTAAATGTAAACATAATTTACCGATAACTATCTTTATTTAACAATTTCAAAACAAATAATTCAAATGGTCTTTTTTCAAATCAGCAATCTGGTTTTCAATTGCTTCCACAGAGCTGCTGGCTAATCGTTTAAGGCTTGCATTTTAGCTGGTCAAAACTTCCCTGACTTTTGCTCAAAAATCGCAAATTTCCCAGGTTTCCTCAACTTCCCTGACAATTCCAGGTTTTTCAGGTCAGTGGGAACCCTGTGCAAAGAAATACGCAATAAATAAATAAAAAACTTCAGAAATGATAATAAAGAAAAATTTACCAGAATTACCGGAAAAACATGCAAGAAATGTGTGTGTGGGGGGAGATTCCTTCCAAAATTAAGGACTTTTTAAGACCTTGAAATTCATCCAAGCAAAATCAAGCACTTTAAGTACTTTCAAGGACCTGTACGAACTTTGAAAGTGAGATGCTGTAAGATATGGTAGAAGATGCCCATTGACATATCTTACAAATGTTTGCACGACTCTCATTGCACATAGCAATTGAGTGTCTCATACTTGAACAAACCACTCCTGAAACGTGACGTGTTTTGCATATCGTCCATTGCAGCACATGCAAAATATCAAGTTTGCTACAGCTGCTCGGTCCACCATTATCGTTCCCAAACCGCATTGCCGAATTTTACCCTTCTGTTACTTTTTTTAAACCCTCCAACGCGCATTTCCACAAGGTGTCACACGAAATATGCTAAGTGAAACCTCAAAACACACCCACTTATCATTGCAAGAAATACGAACCGTAAAAACTACACCCTTCTTAAGCACTCGCAGCACGATCCCAGCATTAAAATAGCAGCAATAACGCTTATTCCGTTCGGGCCAGTAGAGCAAAAAGGAATATTGCTAGAGCATCCATTGGGAGAGTTGGTGGGCCCTTGGTCGATACAGTGCTACCTGGGGGTGCGACCAGACATGGCTACTAAAAATAGCATCCCCGAAAATACATTTTTTAGAGACACCTCACTGGCATTGCATTTTTTTATTTTCTGTTCGAGGGGTAAAAAAAAAGCAAGAGGAGAGGAATCCTTCTTCAGGAATCTGGCACACAAGAATTTCGGCGAAATACGATCTGGAAAAGTTGACGAAAAGGGGAACACCACCCTACAGCACGAAACACCCTCTTCCAAATAAAGGTCCATGGGCGCTTTAATTAATATGCACCTCGCAGAAAGCCAGGTATACATAGTGCTTGTCAATTGTGTATCTTTTGGATAAAGATTCTGTTTCGATGCAATGGTCCTTATTCCGGTTCAGCACCTCCCAATGAGCTATGAAAATTCAGCATGGCATCCCCAATATGGCCTCACTATTTTACACTAGAAGCAGCCATATTATAGGCACTACACTGTATCCACTATATGTGCAGCAAATACATGTACGTGATGGTAGCGCAGATTCCATTGGAGGTTTTCTGTGGTAACCCTTTTTTTTTAAAACCTTTTATTTAACTTGGTTAGAAGGGAGCGCATGGTGTTTGTTTGATAACATAGATATGGATCGTGTCCTTTTTAACCAGGTTTCACTCGTCTTAGAGATCTGAAATTTTGCGTGAAGATCAGTCTCATC
>JAQGCC010004788.1:0-12560 GCA_034698905.1 Xestoiulus laeticollis | reverse complement strand
CATGTACGGATACAATACGGATGCTCATTATTAGGAAAATTCAAGAATATATGTTCCCCTAATACGCAACTTATACATACTGCAGTTCTTGTGTATCGATAGTCATTACGTGAAATAAATGTCTTAACTTTTTTTTAGAATAACCCTGTATTTGTGATGAAATATGGTGGTTATTCAATCGACTCCATTCAGAAATTATGAATTCATTTTAGGAATGAATCGATGAAATAGCAAGAACATATTATTATACCATTGTCATTCTGTCTTTAACTGCATTCACGAATACCGAAAAATAAAATATAAAGATGAATATTTTCAATTACCTCGGTGAAATCAAAATGTAACAAGTTTTCGTTTCTCGTCAACAAATGGAGCAAAATGACAATGGCGGCGAGGATAAGGAAAACCGCGAGGTTAGAAAACAAGATCCTATACCCCGGATGATGGTGTAGGTTTGCCCACGGGATATCCAAAGGAATTGCACCGAATGGATACCACAAGAGACTTTGAAAATGAAAGGAAAAAAAAATAGATAAGTGGGAAATTGAACGTGACCTGTAGCTGCTTCACACAATGCTCCGTGTTTGGATGGTGGCATTCACTGGGAGAACCCTTTCTATTGTCAGGCGTTATAGCTTATTGCTTAGTTACCACTCACTGATCGAATTGCAGCACAATCAGTTTCCATGGATAAACTGGCGTGGAATTGAAGGACAACACTCAAATATAAAGAGGCTTTTATCATTGATAGTTGTGAACACGGGCCTTTGATCTAATGCCGCGACGAGGGGCGCCTCTTGTGTCCCAAAACCTCCCACCTCAATCAATGCATCTTCAATGGAAAATGGCTGCATTTTTAAAGGATTCTCTCTGTGGAATATTGTATCGAAAAAAAACCGATCTTCCTGCAGAGAGATTTTTGCACAAAGCTCATGCAACCATATTTGCTGTGATTATAAAATGAACTACAGGAATCTAGCAAAAACGGGATGTATAAAGGAAGTCATCAAAGGAATTAACAACTGTTGCTATAGCTTAATTTTTTTTTTTTGGCATATTGGCACAGATCAACATTAAAATTATGGACAAACATTGCAGTACTAAGGTTGTATCCACCAAATCAAACATAAAACAAAACAAAAAAACAGAAAAAATTGTTTGTCGGCAAACGTTTTGGCAAGCAATTTCCGGCAAACATTAACAAACACTTTTGCAACAAACATGCACAAACACGGTGTCCACACCGAAAAAAACATTCGGTGAAACATGTCATGTGGGACTAAAAATACATATCATTTTTTTGTTGTTTGCCACAGTAAACATCCAGCAAGCAATTTTTCCTTTGATAATCATATACACTTGAAAAATGACGTTTTTTCGACAAACGTTTGCTGGCACGTGGAGACGCAAATGCCCATGTTTGCTTTGGTGGATGCCCACCTCTAGGAAATACATGTAAGAATATCGTTATGATGCTAACCCCAGTTGTTCGAGGTGTAGAATAAATTTTAAAAAAATGTGCTAAATTGACCAATTAAATAAATTGCGCGTGGCTAAGGCGCTTTCTGTGGTTGTTACCAATGTTGTATATGGTAACCGGGGTTGCTGACAACGACCTTCCTTCCCATGTATTTGGACACAGCTGCAAAAGTACTTTTTGTCCCTCGATTCCATGAAAAGGACCCAGAAATCCTTTTGCAGAGAGAAAAAGGTGTCGGCGTTAGCGCCTTTGGCAAACTGAACCCGTAATCTTTGTGAGTTGGGGCCAATGTCACAAACGGCGCCGACGCATATTTTCAATCCATTTCAATGGAATTGTTGCCTGTGCAGTTTGCTAGGGGAGGAGATGGGTTGAGTTGGCACTTGGAGCATTTGTGCCCCTTCTCAGGCGGGGGTAAAGCAATTCTGATGAATGGAAAGCGTCACAATCGAGGGGCATGCAGTTTGCCAGGGGGTGCTGATGGCGGAATGGCGGCTTTCCGGTGTATGCAAAAGTACACACACAGTGCCTGAGAAGAATCGCACATTGTGAAGAGGACGATGATTAGTTAACTGGACACAATTGACAAAAAATGGTGGAAAATAATACTTCTTTTGTCGACTTTGGCAAACATATCGATTGGCACTTGTTTGCGGCAAAAGATGCACAAAAGCCCCTCTGCAGTTTCCTCGGCCCTTCCTCCTTAGCTTCCAACAGGCTCGGGTTTAGTTTTTCACCCCGATGTGGACTGCTGGGGCATAATGAGACGGGAATCACACTGTAAATAGATATAAAATGCTACTGAATAAATAATAGAAATGTGTGGATGAGGGTATGGCTAAAAAGAAAACTGCAAATAAAAGCAATAGGGCAGATGCTAGGCTAAGATGTCTCCCTGTTGTTTGGTATACGCGTGCATTGCAAATTCAACCATTTGGGGCCACTGGAGACCCCTGCTTCTAAAGAATACAGGTACAATACAATGTACCTCGCTATTGGTTTGTTTCACGCTTTCTTACATTATCAGGGTGGATAGATTTCTCAAAAAAAAAAAAAGGTGAAACTTGGAAAATGCGCATCTAGATAGTATTCGATGTTTTACCCGGGGGGAGGAGCGGGGCCTGGGGGCTAAGGACACCATAAGATTGCGTGCAAATCGAAAACGTAATCTGGTTTTCAGTTCTACATATTGAGGGCGAGATTACTGTAATGTATTGAAATATCACCTTCACTTCCCCCATCTGCATTTTCTGAATTGACTATAGTATTGCACAGAACTTTTTTTTTAAAGTAATGTTATCGTTTTACAAGCATTTATTCCCAGGCCCTCCGTGATAGCCATTAATTTTTTTATGATATTGCAAATATGTAATAGAAAATTTGCCTGGTTTTAGACGTTATTAACGTTATAGTTGGCATCTGGCGATCTGAACTTGATGCCAAATTACACAAGGCGCACTGTATAGAAGTTTTTTGTGTTAATTTTCGCAGGAGCTTATTACCAAAGATAAAATTCCTATAATGATAAGTAATGCTAGAGCGTTATTAGCAGCTACTTCATTTTATTTTAGGGTTATTACATGGCAGAGTCTGGTGCAAGCTGATTTATTATAAACGCACATGCTTGCAGGAAATGCTTTTTTTATGAAAAATCCCATTTGGTTCAAAGATGAATCGTCGATTACGGATAATAGATATTTCACAGCCAAAAATATTTCAGAACCGTCAATCTAAAGCTCTTGCAATTGCATGTTGGTGTTGTCGTCTTTGTCACAAATGACAATCACGCGTTATTTCGTCAAAAATGCCAACTGCATGTCCAACTTCATGCCAGTCAATATATATTTTCCTCTTTATATATAAAGCAAAGTATGTCGAACGAGCTGTATATATATATATATATATCACTCGTGAATGTACATTATTTGCAGGTATACTGTTGTAACATGGCTATTTTTTTGACGAAATAAATGCTTTTATCCAATCTTCGGACGAACGTCCAAATTCCCAATGCAATATGATCCATAAAACATTAATCCGTTTCTGAGATCTGGGATTTTGGAAATGAAAATCAGTTTTTCGAAAACTGTATATATATACGCTTTAAATGTCACTCTATAATATCGGACAATTTTTTTTTTTTATACTCTCGATATAAAATATAGTTGGACTCGTCCCTATACAATTCCATATATTATATTTTTCTCTCCTCCGTCGTATATTCCGCGTCCATTGCTGTCGTCTGTCACTTTTTAGGTTTTATCACTTTTTAGACCCATTCCCATTTGGCCGAAAGAGAGAGAATTGAGGTGCCTGTCTAACCCCCTACAGTTCTTTCATGTCTTTCCTGCCACGATCTTCTGTCCAAGTAGAAATTATGTGCCCATAAAATCATAAATCGTCCAGTGGGAGGCAATGATGCCATTGGGATGCTGCTTATGGCTCTCTTCTCTTATATCTGACCATTCATTTTTCCTTGGACCGGCAATTCTTGTCTCCCTATTTCATCCCTGCTTTATTTTTTCCACTGCTATTATTTCGTTCTTGTTTCTAAATGGACGGCATATAATAGCCATAGCCAACGTAATGTTTTATTTGTGCATGGGGAAAATAGGAAAATGTCATCTCACGGTTTTTTCCTCCCCATCGTCCCCTCCGCCCCATATCCCCATTCCCCCATTTCGACCCAAAGGACGGTTGTTGGTCAGTAGTTGGAAAACCGTAAATTAGCCGGTAACAGCCCGAGGAATAATTACAGTAAATAGAGATAATAATTCTTTTTTGTCGGAAGGCCCTTGTGCTGGCCCCCACAATGGCCTTAACAATGTGCCCCATAATGCAATGACCCATACGCTTCTATGCTATAATGTAACGCCTTATAGTGGAGCAAAGGCATAATTTTCGCCATTAAGCCTAAACCGAGCATGTCAGATAGGCAATCCTAAATTACAAGGAGGACGACAATGGAATTTCACGTATTTGTAATGAGCACACTTCGCCCATTATTAACGTCAATAAATTAACAATGGTCGATTATGTCATGTCAACATTTTATGGAAACAGGCTTATTTATGGACGCGGTGCCTGCGTGCTGGGAATTTTTTCCATTAAATATACAGTAGGTATTTAATGCACTAGCGAGCTGGCAAAATAGCGCTATAGAAAAGTACGCATTCGATTTTCAATGCTCCTGAATCATCATGAAAGAAGTTCAGGGCGTACTTCCTTATACGTATGCCATTAAAATTAGCGAAAGCGTGTGAGCGGTACACTAATCCATCATTTACAAACAATTATTTAAAGTATACAGGTTGAAACATAGTTTCTGTTACTGAACTACATGTACATGTGTATAGTTACCGGTATACCTTTGCAGGTGGGTTAACTACATGTATTATTGGTACGAAATTGCATGTTATAGCAAGCCACGTTAAATTTTATTATTGTCATATAGCATATAACTATGGAAAATTAGTTTTCTCCTGCCATTCTTAATATATTTTTAAGAGACAAAAATAAAACCAATCTGCATTTCCACCTGTTCACAGTAAAATCTTTTATGGCGCGTGAACCAGACAGTATTTTAAAATTTGAAATAACTTTTAAATACAATGTACATGTAGCCTATCATGAACATCCGAGCACGCTAGCCTTGCTAGGCCAGACACTTTTTTTCAAACTTAATTGTGATTAATCATATGCAACATAGGACTTCCTCTAGCAAGTTTGTCTTGTTTTTCGCCTGCAAATTATAAATTCAAACTAATAACTATTAAAATGATTTAACGGCAGTCATCTTTTTCTCGATATAGTTACTTAAATTGCACAATTCTGGAAACACGTATAATTAAAAACATTGAAATTATTTAACCATTAGTTAAAATACCAAACCAATTTACCTGCACCAAGTGATAAATTCGTTTATAAATCCTACTTGTTTATTAATGATTTTATTGGAATTAAATGACATGCCATTCAAATAGATCGTTCAGTCAGTTGCAGTGCCCTTCATAATACTATATGCAGGGCACTGCAACTGACTGAATGATACATGAAAATTGCGTATTTGAGATCAGTTACATGTACTGTTACATGTGCATGTATATTGGTCCTTACACACATTTCGTTATTGAATATTTAGTAACAAAAAATGTTGAGCATTCAACATTTGAGCAACCACCATGATCACTGCAAATGCCAACTGAGTGAATAGTGGACAAACACGTAGCTCTTCAGTTATTTTACACTTTGATTATACACCAAAACTTGTAAATAGCGTCCCTCTATATATCGCACTACCTGAAAGTAACGATCCCTTCCAGTCGCCATGGACGGATCAATTTTACATGTGAACTAGCTCAGCCTGCAAATAGCACTATCTATCCAAGCAGAACTCGAGCACCTTATGGTTCGGTCATAATGGTATGCACTATTTACAGGTTTTGATGTAATAAACATTCAATTTTTCTTGCAAACTACCACATATATAAAACTTGCTCAATCTATTGCTCACCGTTTTCCTTTGGCAAGTAAAAAAATCCTTAGCAGCCCTGAGCGAAATAAATATACTGATATCAATAATCAGTTTTATACTGATAATTGGGACCCTGATATCAGTATGATAGTATACTGGTGTCATTCAAACAGTTCAAATTTATCATATTACATGAAGTAAAATGATGAATCTATAATTTACACTGATATTGGTATGGGGTATACTGGCATCAGTTAAACATTGCCTACAGATCTCACTATGGTGTACTGATAGTCTGATACTAGTATAACTAACCAATATATACTATACCAATATAATTATACTAACCAATATATTGATATGGGTTATACTGGCAACAGTCAAACGTTGCCTACTGATGTCACTAGGCTTACTGATACCAGTATAGCTCAGACTGTTATTAGTTTGTGTATACTAAATATCACTATAGAATTTACTGATATCAATATATTTATTTCAACCAGGGAAATCAATGCACCAATCAGGATTCAGATAGTCAGATTGTCTTGCTCATTTTTTTGCTCAATTGTCTGAGTACCCAAATTACCAAAACAAATGAACGATGTATACTTATTTTCTAATTTGTTTGTATTTTTGAATGCACATATAAGCTGAAATTCTATCATGTTATGTATGTACAATGTATATATATATATGTAATTTCGCAAAATCGTTCTTTTTATACTGAATGCACTGTTATTAAAAGTTAATAATATTTGTGAATTTCAATATTATTTTGCAAGCTTGCGTGGCTTCAATTATTATACGAGCGTAAATTAATTTGTTCGGAATAGTGTACGAGCATATATTCTTGTTGCTTTTTTTCTTTCGTGATATCCTAAAATAAAATAAAAAGTAAATGCAAATGCAAAAAGTTTGGTCTCGGTGCGATTTCTTTGAATTCAGACGGAATGGATTTTTTTGCGAGCTTTTATTTCGTTGATGCGCGCAAAAGCCGAATGAATTTTGTGGTTAATTTGATCAAAAGAGCTTGCAACGCTCAACTGAGCTCAATTTTTTTCGGCCTCCAAAATGAATTTGGGGATTGGGGATTGCGAGTATATGGCGTGCGCAGGCCTAAGTGCATGAAGTGTTTGTATATAGCCACTATTATATATCGACGATATTAAAAACAGTAATAACGTGCGTGGAGTAATATTTCACAGCTTAATACCTCGCAATCAGTGATGAAAACGCATTTATTCCCAGTCGAGACAAATGATAAGTGGGTATTTTACAGCGGCTTTCCTGAAATAAGTGGCTTGAGCTTCGCAAATGACGCGCTTATATTTCATGTTTTAATAACGGGGGGGATATTGCGAGTGACCTATAGCAGTATACCTACCTTATCGAAGACAATACTCACGAAGAACTGGTTTACACGGTGATTTTGGCGATGCTATAAGCTCCTATTGGCCGTGCTATTTACCATGTTTATGCATGCAGTTTGAATATACTGTGAAACCTGTGAATAGCGCACCCCCATTGGGGCCGAACCATGGAGTGTGCTACTTGATGAGATGACCATAATGAATCATATATTATTATCCAATGAAGATGCACAAATATATATGGTGCAATTTTAAATGGTTTTAACATAAACAAAACCGAAAAATACAATAGAAAACAAATATACGCTCGTATACAACTGCATATGTGTAGATGTAGCCATTTTTAATTAATTGGGTGTACATGCATTTAATATGCTAATGTATTTTATTTGACATTTATCACCTTATTTTGGGATTTCCCAGTGGGAGAAATTTCAATGTTGCATGCTTTGGCGTATACGCTCTTTGCAATTAAAACCGTGATTTTGTCCCAAGAAACCAATGCGCAAGTCGCGTTTCGCAAGGAATACGCTATTTAGAGGTAGTTCGTTCAATAAAATCAATCCTTGCCGACTGCGAGGGTGCGCTACTCCCAGGTAGTACGTTATATGGAAGGCTCTTATTCGCAGGTTTCACTGTATATACATGTATAGTCAAGCAAAAAGAAAACTTAACTTATACTGTGTTTGGAAGTGTCATACAGTTCCTCTAAAATCAGCATCTTTTTCATTATATCTTTTCGTATGTTATACATGTATATATAAGAGACCGATTGCTTGTAATGGTCGTTAAGTAAGCGATAATTTAAAAAATTCAATTAATTTAGGCCTACATTGTAATGTCTAGATACGTTTTTATATATAGTCTTATAGCGCTGTCACTTGTTTATAAAAGATGAAGTGTTATAATCAATTTGCATTTTTTTAATAGAAGTTTTCATAAAAAAATTTAAACTTTCCGCAGGACACAATGATTTTAAAAAAATATAAATAAAAAAGAACGGCTGCATGTATGGAGTTAATGGAATTCGATACAGAATACATTTAAACCCGTACCTTTTATTCAAAGAAATTTCCATTTTGAAAGATGCATTTTTCCGCCATTCTTTTAGCAAGTGTAAGCTTCATTAAAAAAAATCTTGTTGGCTATATCCTAAGTTTCATGTCGATTTGTGAAAATGTCGATGGCGATGTGTTTTCCCCGAAGATCTGATTTCAGAATGCCAAAAAGTTGAATGTCTGAATGAGCCAGATCACGGCATTATTACACACATGGAATTCAGCAATAAGCTTCACTGTTTTGAATGCAGAATCATTTTTAATCATTTAATTACATTTTCTATTAAAGCTATTACAGCTAAAATTGTAATTTTCAATGTGTGAAAATCCGTCTTCCAATAGATTAAATAGATTTCTATTCCAAATTTCATTAAAATTCATGCAGCCAATCTTTTAAAAAAAATAATGATTGCAGAAACCAAATTAACATCCCTCATATACGAGCATACATTATATAGTGTATAGTATTGTATGCGTTATTGTGGTCTCCTCGAGATCTAACGTATTTTCATAAATTTTGTACATGTAGTTAAATCTCAGCGTGTAATATATGTTTATTTTTAGATAATTCTAATTTTTAAAATGGATTAATATGGTAAAAAAACGATAAAATAACCCTCTTAAACCACACATGCAACAACTTTTGCAGGAGAAAATCGTAGTTTCAGTAAACCAGCTTTGTCTTTAAAGCTTTTTTTGTTTTGCCTGACTTGTACTGAACTTTCTATATTGTTTAATAACATCGTAGAGTCAGTTATCATTTAATTGCCAACATATTTTCGATTACTATGCCTAATTATAGGTATAGTTTGTAGCGGTATATAAAAAAATACAGAATAATTGAACATTTATTCAAGCCTACTTTTTTAAGAAATATCTTAGCAGGGTTTCAGATTGTCAAATGCTAATATCGATATTAATTTTATTGCAGCAGTTAGAATTGTTTTCAATTTTTTTTAAGCTGTAAAAAAATTCATGGAAATTCTGCATAAATTTGTGGTTTGTTGTTTGTGTGCATAATGAAGCCGAAAGTGGTTAGTAATGCGCATCTGTGTAATTATTGACAAACGTTTTTTACAGTTGCTTTATAAACGTTAAAAAGAAAAAAATGAGTACTCGTTGCTGAAATTTTACAATACAAATTACCAAGCGAGGTTATACTTTTACTTTGAATGTAATGTTTTTAATTTTTTTAACTGCAATTGAATTTCATGGCCTTCAAATTAGTCGGCAGCTGTTCTCGAAAAATCATTAGCGTGAGAAAAGTTTTTGAATTATATGCTCTAGTAAATTTAGTGGTTAAGTTGTCAATAAATAAAACAGGTTGTATAACTGCTGAACACGTATGCATTTGGTGTCATGAAAATGACACCATATTTGCACCATATGGGATATGCTTCAGTTTTTTTAATTTATTTTAATTCATTTTATAACTGGTATATTATTTAATAATAATGCTAATACGTTTCTCACGTCGTATAGTCTAGTAAACATACACATTAATAGTGTTCCCAAATTAATGTCATGTCATGTACATGTATATGTATATGCATCCAACAACCTTTTTCATAACCTTTTTCACTTTCATCACTCCTTGACTATATTAATCATAATTTTATACCTAACCTGAGCATTTGGGAAAATGTAGTTTTACTTTCGGTACAGTCTTTAATCTGGCCTATCTAAATTATAGGATAATTCCTCCTAAAGCACATGCATGCATGTCTAAACTATATTTCCTTGCTTCTCTTCTCAGACCAATAACAGCACACAATAACAATCAATCTATGCTTTTTACTCAATAGAATATAGGCCTACTCAAAAGAATCTTACTCCAAGCAAACTTTAAGTCTACCTTTATTAAATTTTTGAATTCGAAGCTGCTTTATACCCCTAGTTTAAAATTTCATTCTTTGAAATGCATTAATGTTCTCATTGTTAGAGATTATGTAACATCCCATTATTATCCCAATTGAAAATTATAAATCGTAATTGACTATTATTATTAGAGTGGGTTCTCATAATGGAATAATTCTTATAAAATTCCATTGGTATTGGGGTCTCGATACTCACTAAAAACGTTGGGTTAAAATTCAACCCAATATTGAGTGCTGTATAGACGTACCAACATTGGGTTGAATTTAAGTGTAACAACCAAATATCGGGTTAAAGCTACCCAACGTTGGGTCACAGTTATTAACACAGGCATTGGTTAAAATATGCCCAGAATTGGGTAACTGCGAGGTTTGTGTTATTTCTAATAAAGTTACCCAATTATGAGTTTATTATAAATAGCACAAACCTTACATTTACTCAATTATGGACATATTTTAACCAAAACCTGTGTTAATAACTGACCCAATGTTAACCCAATGTTGGTATGTCCATATAGCACTCAATATTGAGTTGAATTTTAACCCAACGTTTTTGTGTGTATATGCTTGTATATAGTCTCATTCCAGAATCTCATTATTTTCTACAATAGACCGCTTGAGATTTTTTAGTTGGGATAGGGTATAAATTAAATTTCAACCATTAACAATGATACTGGCATATAATGTATAGTTGTATACACGGTCATTCGTTGTAATATATTACTTTGATTGAGATGTTATCAGAGAAGCATTTACCTGTAACTTCTTATAGCTTTTGATATGAGGAAATTAAGAGAGTTAATATAGACAATTTCAGTGTTTATCTTTTAAAAACAGTAATTTGTCCTTCAAATGCATTTATAATATCTTTGTTCGTTCTGCATGGCTATAAAGTTGATCTTGTTACCAGTAAGTGCAATGTACAAGTACATCGGTACGTGTAAAAATATAGCAGTGAGTATGTTGGTTCCGGTAGTTTTTTGCCAGTTTGAAGCGTGCAATTTTTATTCCTGTAGCAAAACGCATTAATACCGCCATTGTCAAATTTATTAACATTTTTACGTGCATGTGGTATTTATTATTTACATCGTATATGCATTTGGTCATGATTTTGAAGCGTTGCCGTAAAAGATATTTAGGCTGCGTGTGTATGCATGCACGCACGTTTGTACCGCTTGTTAACTATAATAAATGCAGACGGTCATATAGTTAATATATGCTGTAAATTTTCGAGAAAATTTTATGGCGCTAACTAGACATGCTCAGAGAAGGGGAGAAAATTGTGATGGAAAAAAAGCTAACAACTCCATAAATTCTATTTTTAATGTTCATTTATTCTCGGGAAATTGCCATTTAAATGTAGCCTATAACTTTAAAATATATTATTTTTCTTTCTCGGCTCGCAACTGCGCAATCATTTCCATCTGCTATGATATTATTTCGTTATGATGCCTGGGTGTAACGTTGTGATTTTTTTTTTTCTTCATCGCATTGCGTGTTAATGGAAAATTTATATAGCCGCATGTCTTGCATAGAGGTTGCTTATCAGAGAGCCCCCGCACATACTTTTTTGGTTGGTAACTTTTTTTCCAGCACTGTTATTTTCCATCTAAGATATAAGATTTCTTTTAAGAGCTGATGGTCAGCCTAAGTGGTCTTCCCTGCCTCAAGTAGTCAACCCTGTCTTTTGGCCGTCCGCCCTTTTGCCGACTAATGTCCGCCTTTCTGAAGTTCACTACCCATAATTTTATATCGTAGCCGATCTCACCCAACTATTAGTCCCAATAAATCAAGTACTGCTTCATTTTAATGACTACTCCAAATGGCCTCGGTGATAAGCTGCTCAAAATAAGCGGGCAGTTATTTCAGACAAATGCCGCGTTAGTTCAGCAGCGGCTGATATATGACCAGCACTTAATTTGTATTCCTGGAACAAAATGGGAAACGAGATTTTTTACATCCATACGTTCATTCCAACTACGCTCTCGCTCTTTTCAATCGAATGCCTTTTATGGGCCATGATCATGATGTGGCCTCTCTAGAAATGCATTTTTTTTTTATTCTTTGCTTATAATGATATTCGTCCACCGATATGCTTTTTTCGTCCTATAGTTTATTAAGTTTTTGGTAGTAATACTATTGGACATTTTTTGTTCGTTTAACTATTCCCCAAGTATAGCACAGAATAGGGTATTTTCACGACATGTATTTTTTGGCGAAATATTAGAGTATACGCTCTAACTAGAAGATAAATAATAAAATTTTGGCCATCTGATGACCGAAAGTGTTTAAATAATCAAATTT
>JAQGCC010004787.1:0-12562 GCA_034698905.1 Xestoiulus laeticollis | reverse complement strand
TCCTAATGAATCCGTCTTGCAGATCTGAAGTCATCGAACCAAGACAACAACTATCGATTATTTACCTCATCGAAATGCCCATCTTAACAGATTTGGCCATTCTGTATTGGAAAAAAACAGGAAGACGGATGGCATTTCTTAAATTGAAGACTGCTGCTTCTCTTATCTTCCCAAAAGCAGCTTATATACAGCAGCAAACGAAACAAGTATAGGTGTACACCAATGGACACTGGACTACCCTGATATATGGGCGTTATGTACTGCACAAACCTGTGAATAAATTCGATGAAATAATGTAGAAATTAGGTTTGGCTTAGTCCTTATTTTATCGGCTGCAAACAGCATGCTGGTCCAAAATATAATGTTGAAGACCTAAGATGGCCGCCTCGGCTTCTCTTTTCATACAATACATTTTTCTGAAATTTACCATACAAGGAAGACAACGCAACAAGAGAAGACCAAACAACAAAAGGCCAAGAAATGTGAACGACTGATAACAAAAGGAAAACAACATTGCATCATAAAAAGATTATACCAAAAACCAAAACTAGAACGATGCACATCTAGTGGCAATATTTTTTACCAATCGATACAAAGGAAAATGGCTCACTTATACATTTTCATCTTTAATTGCTTTCAAGATATGAAATTGGTCGTATGCATGTGTATCAGCCTGGCCAAATTTCAATTTTTTGCCTATAAATTGAACCTTGTTTTGCAATCTCTCGTATAGCTAAAAAAATGCGTCATATTGCATTGGATTTTCTATCCCATTAAGCATAAAACTATAAAAAAACGAATTGCATATTCTTCTTTTCCATCTGCTGTAGTTGCCAAGAGAACTGCATCTTAGTTTTCTACAAGGCCTTTTAAATGTTCCAGTACGATGCATTCTAGTTTGAAAACTGAGCAAATTCTAGCTTACAATACCATTCCATCTTAAGCAAGATAGCAGTCTGCCTTAGCAATAGTTCTTTATCATAAAAGAAATGTCGTCCTTAAAACCATTTTTAACACGACCTATAGGCAACAAGCGACGGTTTCAGGTCCTCGGGTTATTCGACCCAAGTGCGTTTCATGAGTCTATCTAATTAAGGCAATATCACATCCAGGCATCCTGCACACATCTCCTTCGTCATTGGAAATCAATATTTAGTGACCTCAGCCAGTTTCATATTGTCCTCTTCGAAGCAGGCAATCCACAGGTGATGCCAATTTTTGCAGTTCACCAGAAATCTCTAATGCTCTTTAAAAAAGCATTATGTCTAAAACAGCTAGCTTCCAGTAGAAATATTCATTAAATGGCTTGATTAAATATTTAATTTGCTCGAGCTGCCATTACTGTGCTAAAATCAAGGCATATTGACATTGAATCAACGCCTATTTGCTCAATTTAATTTTGAATTCGCATAAGACATATCTATAAAGCAAATATAATGCGAATTCATTGAACTGCATAGCAGTTCTAACAAATGAGCTTCATTAGTTATTTAGTTAACTAATAAAAAATTCTCTCAACAACATGCTCCGAGATCAAAGCAGAATCTTCAAGCAGAAAACCAATGTTGCATACACTGAAAAAGCTTTATAGTTGGCAACGCTGAATTGTCTTTTTATGTTTGTTTACTTGTAGAGCTCTGCCATTGCATTTGTAGCTTTGTTTCAGTAACAGTTGCGAAAGCATTAAAAACCCTTTACAGAAATTTATTTGAATAAAAACTGAGGAGACTGCACGTTGAAGACAATTTAAAAAATTGTGCATCTTTAAAAAAATTAATACAATAGATTTGATTGTAGGCCATGCATATTCCTAAAGTTAAATACAAGCTGAATTTGTATAGTTCCAAATCTATAAATTTCAAAAACATGTTCATCTCGCTTCATTTCTTGGATTGCTAATGAAACATCGTTTGTGAGATAAAAACTACAAAAAAATATAATTACATTTGTTGCTAAATTCTGCTGATGATTCCTTGTAAAGACTATACATAGCCTTCATATAAAAAAAAATCTTCCCTGTGTATTCTAAACCTCGTGTTTTTCTAGCTTTTTTGCGGAGTTTGCAAATGTTTTTCTGATTAAGTCAAGCATGACATCCTCAACAATGATACACTTCCTTTGCCATTTTTCGCAACAATCTTAGCGAAGAAAGCAAAAAAATGGTTCAAATTCATAATCAATTTTACTTCTAGAACTGCAGTCGCACACAAGGCTTTCTTTCAGACTGATTTAACACAAATCAAGTAATACAGTGCGATGCAAATATTTTTCTTTCTTCATTTTCTTGAAACATATAAGGTAAAACCAACTAAGCAGTATCAGAATCCATTTCAAATATCTTGAATTGCTTAGCATAATGTATGTAGAGTCAACAGCTATAAAACAGAATTCAATCTAAATCCATGTCAAATCATTTTTAACAAATACAATTAATGTCATAGCGACAAAAATCTATCCATCATTTACAAACAAGCAACATTTTTGAATTTGTCGATAACATTTTTCAATTGAAATAGAGTCAGTTGTAAATATTTTGCTAAGGCTGACCTAATCAAACAGGTTGATTATGACTGGCATGCATGTATCAATATGTGTATATACACGCCATATAGCCATATATGAAAGGTTGATAATAAAACATTTTTTGGGATACACAATGGAACAGAATATTCGAGATGAATATTTGGATACGTTCTCAAACAAACCAAGATGGAAAAAATATAAGTCGTATTTTGGGGTTAAATATGGACTATTGTGATCATAAAGAACAATTATTTATTATATGGTATAGTGTATGACACCGCTACGTCAGCTGGCTTACTACAATGTAGTATACATGTAAGTGTCCACAAAGTCAAATTAGAAAAAAATGACGTCATTGGTACTTTGATGTCCATAACGTCAGTTTAATCTGCAGTTTAATCTGTTTTCTTTGCACACAAAAAATGCACAGAATCAACTACCTGTATTTTAAAACAATAGGATTAAAGCATTTATATATCGACACTAAAGCATTACATGCGTGCATGAATACAATTGTAGAGTGTACCGGGTAGAATTGAAATCATTAATCTAATTACTATTCGATATTACAGCATAAAGTTGAGGTGCATGCAATTAAATTTCGGTGTTTTCGCGATCCTATAACTAAATAAATGTGAGTTTGAGCTGCCATGCATGGTGAACTACTTTCCCTAATTTAGCACCCTGTACATTCAATTATCTCTGTTTTGGTGACCCTGTGAAGTTGCAACTGGTAATTCGCTAATTTTATGAGTGGTGCGCAGCCCTGTTAACTAAGACCGAATTACATTATTTCGTACACAGATTGCAAATTTGCTGAACTTTAAGGAAAAATTATGCCGACGATCAAAACCTAGAGACGCCCATTTGAGCGCCGTTTATTCGCGAATAACAAGATTTTCCAAGACTATTTAGTCGGCTGAGTTTTGCAAAACGGATCAATACTTGAAGTGCCACCATCGTCGCAAATATGGGAATGGGGTGCAGGCGTGGGTGGGATAAGCGACATAAAGATACATTTACTTTCAAGGATTTTGGATATTGCAGAGGGGGCAGCAAATGGGTGTCATCACAATTCTTTATACCCCGACTGAATGCTAATTTGTTTTTAAACTCAACATGTCTCAGCATGTAAAAAATAACATGATTACTTCATCGAGATTTAATTGCAATCCGTGTGAGATTTCTAGTGAACAACTACATAAAGTGAAACCTGTGAATAGCGCACGCACTTGGGACCGAAGCATGGGGTGTGCTACTTGAAGGGATATAGGCTATATGAAGGTTTAGCTAAAGTAATGACCACACACCCACGGGTATATAAATGTACAACTGTACACATGAACATGTGCATGCTGTAAATCAGTAAATTTCACAACTGTGCACATCATGCACGTGTTCATGCTGTACATGTAAAGAAATGCAAACATGTTGTCGTGTACATGTTGTAAACATTACCATAATTAAGATATAGAAAGAAAGATGTTGCATTTTTAATGTTTTTTAACGTAAGCAAAACCAAAAAAATGGCTTTGGCATACGCTCTTCGCAGGTAAAATCGTGATTCTGACCCAGGAAACGAGTGTGCATGCGTTTCGCAGGTAATACGCTATATAAAGGTAAGTTTGTTCTATAAAATCGATCCGTGCCGACTGTTAGGGTGCCTACTTCCAAGTATAGTTCGCTATATGGAGGGCCCTTATTCACAGCTTTCACTGTAATCCACTGCCAATGACACTACTATATTAGTCTCACAACCATGTCCCATAATTTTCAATTACATGTACTTAATGAAACCTTTTTCGATTTTTTTCAGTTGGGATAACAGATCTCACACTATAATCATATAAAGACTTCCATATCGTAACGTTTAAACCAGTCCCATTTCAAAATAGGTTGAAAGATTCTTTATAAATTATGATGGTTAAACCACGTTGAAGTCATCAATTGAATTTAAGAATCATGATGCGAGATTTTATTATAGTAATATGTCATTGATATTTTACGATATTCATATGTCATTGATATTTTACGAGGAGTTATTCGAGCAAGTTATTCGGAGTTGAAGTTTGGTAGATTATAATAATAATGGCCATCAAACTTTGTAACTTGCATTTAATATGCAAACGTGAGTTTTAAACTTTTGGAAGACGTTATAGGACCAAGCCTGGCCTATATGCGAATTCCACTAATTGTTATAAATCAATTTTAATGAGGAAGTTAATTATCATTTCATGCTTATATGACAGGTGGTTATTAAATATTTGAAAACGAGGTCAATGTAGACTTTCTCTGCTCTACAGCCTGTAATAACCAACCAATGAAATTTAATTACGTGTACTTGGCAATGAAACCGCTGTGTGCTTATTATTCCAATAATAAAACGGATCGCAGGGGGAAAAAACCTCAAGAGCTACAGCTGAAGGATTTTTTCCTTGTGCTCCATAAGCTGAGTTTTTAAAAAGGTGGACCAAATTTCGAGCTGTGTATAGCATTTTTTAAACAAACGTATGCCAAGGAAGTGTTCGCTGTCATACAGAGGGCATTGGCTTTCAACAGACGTATGCAAGAAAATAATCTTTGACAGCTAGTCACGATAATAATTTAGAAATTGAATGCGAATTGATTTCGTGTCAATATCCTATTCCCAAGAAGCGAAACGTGCTTCTTCAAATTGATAAAATCCAATAAATGAATAGCATAATTACGAAGCTAGGGTTGGACAAACGACTAGTTTGTAACTACTAGTTTGATAAACCCGACTAAAACCACTACATGTAGCCTAATGTCACGTTTTCTATTTTGCCTTAAACGAAATACAAATCAGGACAAATTCCTGGTATATAGGATAGATGTGCACGTGTACAACAAAAGGATAAAATACGTAACCTCGATATATTTAAAAAGGATAAAAACATGCATTTTCACAAACCAGAAATGTGAGTGGAGGACACCTGCGGTAGGAATTTCAATGAAGCGCCGTTACAATATGACCACTGAACACGTGATGTACATGAAAATGAAGCGCCGTTACGTTATGACTGGGGGCATTCGGCTTCTAAATTTCAGTCACGTCAATTAAACACAATAAAATGACGTCACTTGCGCATGTGCGCATGCAATTGAATTTAAAAAAACTACGATAACTATGAATTCCAGCCTTAGCGTGATTTTTACTTCGGCTAAGACATCATAAAATTCTTTCCAGTTTTTTCAACAACAAAAAAGTGAAAGGCTTTTATGAATACATAAGTGAAAGCAAAGTGGTGATTAGAATATTTTTATAAGTCTTATCATTAATGATAAGAAAGGCGAAAAAACACATAGAAAGTTGAAGGCCCTTATAATCATTTATAAGTAAAATCTTTTATAACAAAAAGTTTCGCAGCTTTATTTATACAATGAAAAGAAATAGCACCTTGAGGAAATAACAGCAATGTACATTCAGCAGAAAAAAACCGATTCTTAGAACTCGGTGAAATGTAAAACCTAATTGGCTGTTTTCCTTTCCAACTCCCTCCCAAATATGCACTACGTATAAAATTTTAAGAAATGATGCATTTCCATTATTATCAAGGACAACAGCATGCATGTCTGAGATAACACTTAAATGCTATTTTTGCTCATGCATAAAACATGCAAACGCTGCACACACACACACATAGGATAAACAAACGTATAAAACTGCTTGAGAAATTATTCATGAGCTCAGCAAAGGTTTTGATTTGATATAAAAAAATATATAAGAAAAATGCTATATAGTACAAGCATGGTTGCAGTATAGAATAATAGGGGCGAGACAAGGAAGTTCCCTCAACGAGACTCCTATATACATTATATTTTGATCCTCCAAAACTTCATATTTTATTTATTTTCAACTTTCAATGGATTTCTACGGAATGGGTTTATGTTACGCCGGTGTTAATCAAAGATAATCATCATTGTTTTTATGAAATTTGAATTGAATAATGCAGCTTATAAAACTACATCGTGTTTGTAATATATAAGCTTAGGCCTACTGTACAGGGCGTTCAGAAAACATATACAACCCCTAGAAAAAAGTTTGTGATAACTCAAAAATTAGCTAAGTCATCAAGGTCCTTCTTTAATGACACATATTTATAAGTTATAATAGAATACATTTGAAGGTTGCAAAATTAAAGAATTAAAGAACAAATTAATAGCAAAACAAATTTATATAAAGCAATTTTGTAATTTATAACAATGAATATTCCACAGAGGGGTGTGGAAAAAAGTATGTGAAAGTATGTGATATGTTAATCAAAACAATTTGAATACTTAATTTTTGTCATTTATGTATCACAATTTGTCTTTCATAGATATTGTCCAACACATTTACTAATAAATACCATCGAAATCTTGGTTTAAGGAGCACTAACTTGAGGTTAATGATGGCACCTCGTAGGGAGCTTTCACATGATGTGAAAGAACAAATCATTAGTCTACTTCAAGATGGATGGAAGCAAAGTGAGATAGCAAAGCAATGTGGCTGTTCCCAGAGTGCAGTTGGCGCACTATGGAAGAACTACCAGGAACGTAGGACAGTCACAACACAGTCCAGGAGTGGCCGTCCCAGAGCCACAAGCAAACGGCATGACAGACATCTTCGCTTGATCTGCACTCAATTGCAAAAATCACCTTCGAAACACTTAAATTCTCAGTGGAGAATGTCAGGAGTATGAGTGTGCGATCATACTGTTCGGAATAGGCTTCATGACATTGGCTACAGCTTTAGGAAGGCCAAAACAAATCCTCATGTTTGTTTGAAATGCTTTTTTCTAGAACCTTTGTTGATCACAAACTTTTTTCTAGGGGAAAAAAAGAACTTTTTTCTTCTTTTTTCTTCAGGTGTATTCTAACTGTATTATAACTGTATTCTAAAGCCAAAAATAATACAAACTGAATGGAATATATAATTTTATTTAAATGTCAAGAAATGAAAAAATCTTTTCAGTATAGGCTACACGTGTAGATTATATTAAGCATACATGTAATGTATTCATATAACATTCAAATTCAACCTTTTATCTCAAAATTTTAAACCTGCCACCATCATAGCTGGCTCGACCACTTCCGAGCTGTATTAAGTGTCAAATTTTACCATGTGGGCTACATGTGCATGTGCACTTGTATTTCCGATGCCAGTAACAAAATAAAAATTATTAATTATTAAAAATATAGGTCACCGTTGATAGGAAAAATAATGCAGTTTTCTATAAATCAGCCGTTCCCATACGCTTTCTTCTCAGGGTAACATGTGCAAGTATTGGTATCCACATATACATGTATGTATATAAATTCCATCAACCCATTATATTAAACATTTCATTTTATAAACAAAAAATTATAAACACCCTATAAATTTTATAAACGCTCTATAAATAAATTTCATAAACAGCATATGAAAATAATTTTGCTCTAGCTCACTGGTGCCAAAATTCATTTTGTTATCCACACTTTAGGTATTTCGTTAAAAAACGTCAAAGTACATACAAAAAAGCATTAACTTTTATTTTTCATGTATTAGAACTCAATAATTACCATCTGATGCGTGCAAACAACTATATTTCATTTTACTATTGAAAATTAGACGATTAATGATCTTAAAAGTGATGTCTTAAAAGAACAAAGCAATGCAGAGTGGACAATGCCGAACTATGTTCAATAAATCGCATAAAAGCTATAAAGATCTTAAATCAAATAGGCCTACAAATTAAATTAATGAAGGAGTTACACTGTAACAGTATTGCTCAAAAAAATAAATTAGCCTACATGTAAATAGTACATGTGATGGTATGGCAACTCTACGAGGCGATCCTATTAATTTGCATATACTCGCCTCGTGCAACAGCCATACACTAGCTGCCATGTTGCCATAACACCATATGCTCACCATTTTGGCGGGCGCCCTGGCATTATAGTCATGCATGGCTGCCAGTGTCTCATTCAAAGGTATTTCGCCTAACATGTACGAATAGCCTATACATGAATCCACAACACACGTGCTGATTTACAAGAAAACAGAAGTGGAAACTGTATCCCGATCAGTAAAGTATATAAAAAACAGAAAATAAACCAGCCGTGCAAAGCCAACAATCGGGAATTATTTGTTTTGGCCTGTGCCATCACATATACGAAACGTTATGTGACTATACCAGATGGTATATAGTGCAATAACGAACAATAAAACGTTTGGCAACACGGTAAAAAGGATTTATGAAACCTTTACAGTCAAATCTTATCAAAGGGAAGCAAATTGGGTGGATGTCTGGCCAATTCTGAGAGAAAGGTAATCCAAAATGGCCGTGGCTCTATCAAGGTTTCAATATAAATTGTTTTACATTCATGAATTGTTCTCATTCTTTGTGTTATAGCAATCCACGAAGAGAAGCACAAGTGCATGATTTTGTTTGGTAACAATGAAATTGGTATAATAATTTCAAGCTTTTGTTTACAGCATAAAGGTTTTATCCTAAGCCTATACAATGCAGCTTAATTTACAGGCATTTTCAGTGCCATGGTTGATAAATTTGCAGGATGAAAACTTAAAATATAAACTATATAAAAATGAAAATTTGTCAACTAGTCTGGCTAGTATAGGCTACATCTTATACAGTCAGATTCATTAAACTACACATATACATTATAATTGCATGACTTAAACCATGCCAGTAGTATAAAAGACTTCTCTTATACTATTCATGTCCTCTGTTCTGATGTATGAATAGTCTATATATGCAAACAAATGCCATTAACTTTAATATAAATATTTAATGTTAGTATGCTTATTTCAAATCATAGATTTGTGTCATTAAAAAAAATGATGAAATTTCGCTTTATCATGTACCTGCTATTAATCTGCAAACAAACTACAGCTCGTTAATGCAGGCAGACCTCATCCATTAATGGTCAGTAAAATAATTAAACAACCTTTTAAAACTGTTATGGTTTCCTTGCTAAATTACATGGCGGGGGGGGGATGAAAAATAATGAGGAAAACTGGTGAATAGAGTAGTCCATGGGCTTTTCATATTGATTAAAAGCTGGGTTAAAGCTAATATACTGATAGACGATATGCATGCATAATGTGTGTCACATCTAATCTATAAAATATAATCTTGTCGTGCCTTTTACAGGAAATTCCCAAATTACTAAAATTTTATCATTTACGATTTTGACAATATGGCTTCAACATGATGTAACGAAATGAACACCACGTCCATGTTTATTTGGGCCCAAAACGATAGGACCACGATATTCAACGATGATACTCAATCAGTATGACAGTATAAATAAACGTATACGACTGACCACACGAACAAATTGCCAAAAAGATGTTCGGTTTCAACTACAGTATCAACCCCTTGAATGCGAGGGATACATATAATAATGGTTTAATTATAGGGATCTGTTCCGGATTAGAACAACAATTAGAAACTTAGGATTACACAGCCTAATTATCGAAATTAACACCAAACTTGATAGTTTAATTCGGAACAAAGCAACTGAAATAACTTACTTTGTCAACTAAATCCAACACGAATTAAGTGAGGTATACTGTAATCAAATCGTGCACACTGCAGTTTGCACCATTTCCCTATTATATATAAGTTAATTAATTGGCGATTAATACACCTGAACGGATCGAATAATGTCAGGGTATGTATGTAGTAAAAGGAGTAGCATGTTAAATGTTTGCATAAAGAGTTGATTATGTCGGTGTGTATATGCCAAAAATTGACTGCAAATAAGACTAATCAAGATGGCGGACGCATTTCATGCAGTTACGGTTACTAACTTCATTTTTAAGCTTAGACCAAAGTGAAAGTGGGTGCTCATTTAATTAGCAGACAGTGTTGTGCTACACATTATAATGAGTGTCTTTGGCAACACGGGATTAATCAAAACCTCTTGATGAAATACACATGACGTGATAAGATAGCACGTGTTGATTACATTGTGTATACAACCCGTAAATCCAGCAGCTTAATAGTTTTGGAACGTTCCTAAATTCACCAGATTTCAAAGCAATCTTTCCAGAAAAAAAAAATAAGCAACAGACTTGCTGAATTCCCAGATGAACAAGACTAATATGAAAAACGGTGCAGTCAGCATTGTGTAACAGATTGCAAACTTGAAACTGGAGTACTTGTACACTATATTTAATAATATGATCGACTTATGTGCTTTTCCTTTTTTGTGTGCTCGAGTGTTTAGATATTACGCATAATGTTTCCGTTAAACAGGAAATGCATGGTGTACATTTATGGAGAGTATAGGCTATATATTTATAAGGAAATAAATGCAGCCAATAATGCTCTGCGGAAATTGAAAATTTCTTAGAAACGTATATCTGAACAAGTAGGCGATTAATTGCAATTCACAACTATGCAAGGTTCCATGGAAATTTAATCAACATTTTTAGTATTTTTATTCATTATTTCAGCAATTGGACTACTTGGAATGCTGATGGGGATAATGTAAAACGATACACAAATGGTGACTTCACCATAGAGAAAAATTAAGCACCAATCTACGTCGCATCTAATTTAAGAAAAATATATGGTACGAGAATAAAGTCTAGAATTTTTACAAAGTCGAAAAACTTGTTTTAAATATTGGGTTCCTCTATGTTCAAAATCCAGATAGTAAGGAATGTTAGCTTTATAGACAATATATAATTCAAGCATTTTTCCTCCACGAGGAAATAGAAGAATGAAAGGGAAAATAACTCGGTAGACTGCATAGGAACACTCAAAATGTACCGCAAAATATTCTGCAGTTCAACTATGCAAATTATGCGAGACATAAACCTTAAAAAAAGGCATGCAAGGCGATCAATAGATTTAAGCTCATTCTACGTCACGATAACAGAGTTTACATACGGTTAACTAAAGTCTAGGACCCTTTCTGTACACATTCTCTTTATTTCCGATCCCATTAAGATAAGGCCCACATTTAAATCCATTGTTTTAAATTCATTATGTTGATCAAACTGGGAGAAAACCGTATTATTCTCAAAGATTAACAAAACAAGAGTAGGCTACTTGCGCATTTCGTTTAATCAAACAAAACAAAAAAATCGACTTCGAGGCATGCACTTAATGCTATTAAGGGATACATGTATACTCTACTTCAGCATTTCAGAAGTAATTTTTTACAGTTTTAAGTTTAATTTTGGGCACAATATTGAGTAAATCTAAAACTTTTGCATTATACATTTTGGGTTGAAGCATAAACAGATTACATTGTACATCATTGTACAACATTGTACAAGCAAACAGCTAGGGCTGTGCTCTGGGCGACCAATTCTCATTTATGATAATCCCAATTGATTATAGCTTATAGTTTTTCTAATGAACTTCTTTGCTCGATAATCTACGGGCCTCTATGCCATTAGTATATACCTTATTAATAAGATTTTGTGAGATCCCTTTCTGTACATGCATGTATAATTAGATGATATATACAACAAGATTTAAATCTTTCAATTGGGAAGGTTTTATATACAGTAATATCATAAGCAATGGGGTCCCTTACAATGAGATTTATCACTAGAGTCGAATATACACCAATGAGATTAGCCTACTATAGAAAATACTTGTTTTAAATTAAGTAACATTGGCATATGCGTCAGTCGAGCAGAATTGCTCCACCCATTACAGACAAATCTAATGGAATGATTTGCCCGAATTGGGAAAAGCTAGAGTCTAAAGACACTTAATATCATCATCAACATCATTTATATCATAGGCCTATATTTAAAATAACAATCGGCTAAGCACCCATGTATGCAATGGTGTCTGATGCCCTAATCCAGCGGTCGAAGAACTTTTTTAACCATTACCCCAAAATATTTTTACGTAAGTCGATATTTATCCCCCCCCCCATTCTGAAAAGAAACATTCAATGTAAATTTTAAATAAACATTATTTATTGAATTAATTTACATTTACATATTTATAAAAATAGTTACATTACATGAAAATATGTTTGTAAACATACTAACACGTTTATG
>JAQGCC010004786.1:0-12562 GCA_034698905.1 Xestoiulus laeticollis | reverse complement strand
ATCGAAGGAATTTCGAGAAGGAATCGAAGGAATATCGAGATGGAATCGAAGGAATATCGAGATGGAATCGAAGGAATATCGAGATGGAATCGAAGAAATTTCGAGATGGAATCGAAGGAATTTCGAGATGGAATCGAAGGAATTTCGAGATGGAATCGAAGGAATTTCGAGAAGGAATCGAAGGAATATCGAGATGGAATCGAAGGAATATCGAGATGGAATCGAAGGAATTTCGAGATGGAATCGAAGGAATTTCGAGAAGGAATCGAAGGAATTTCGAGATGGAATCAAAATGAATTTCGAGATGGAATCGAAAGAATTTCGAGATGGAATCGAAGGAATTTCGAGAAGGAATCGAAGGAATTTCGAGATGGAATAAAAGGAATTTCGAGATGGAATCGAAGGAATATCGAGATGGAATAAAAGGAATTTCGAGATGGAATCAAAAGGAATTTCAATAAGGAATAGAAGGAATATCGAGATGGAATCAAAAGGAATTTCGAGATGGAATCCAAAAAAATTTGAGATGGAATCGAAGGAATTTTGAGAAGGAATCAAAGGAATTTTGTGGAGGAATCAAAGGAATTTTTTAAAGGAATCAAAGGAATTTGGAGATGGAATCAAAGGAATTTCTAGAAGGAATCGAAGGAATTTCAAGATGGAATCGAAGGAATTTGGATATGGAATCGAAGGAATTTCGAGGAGAAATCATAGGAATTTTGTGGAGGAATCAAAGGAATTTTTTAGAGGAATCAAAGGAATTTGGAGATGGAATCAAAGGAATTTCTAGAAGGAATCGAAGGAATTTCGAGATGGAATCGAAGGAATTTGGAGTTGGAATCGAAGGAATTTGGAGATGTAATCGAAGGAATTTCGAGGAGGAATCAAATGAATTTTTTGGAGGAATCAAAGGAATTTCGAGATGGAATCCAAAAAAATTTGAGATGGAATCGAAGGAATTTTGAGGAGGAATCAACGGAATTTTTTAGAGGAATTAAAGGAATTTCGAGATGGAATCCAAAAAAATTTGAGATGGAATCGAAGGAATTTTGAGGAGGAATCAACGGAATTTTTTAGAGGAATCAAAGGAATTTGGAGATGGAATCGAAGTAATTTGGAGATGGAATCGAAGGAATTTCGAGGAGGAATCAAAGGAATTTTTTGGAGGAATCATAGGAATTTCGAGATGGAACGAAGGAATTTTGAGATGGAATCGAAGGAATTCTGAGATGAAATCGAAGGAATTTGGGGATGGAATCGAAGGAATTTTGAGGAGGAATCAAAAGTGTTATGTATCAGCTAACAGAGCTTTGTCCCACTTAAACAGGTGTCCCTATTAAACAGTGAACCGGAAGTAGGTCACGCTCCTCCGAATCTCGAGACGTTCGAAAAGGGTCAAGAGGTCAAATATCGATTTACACATCATTTTTATCTGAAAATTGCTGAATAATTAATAAAGGTCAATCCGCTGACCTCTGTCCAAAACCATCAAAAGTTTCCAAAAAAGGTCAAAATTTTGACCGGAAGTGTTATTCAAAACAAGTCATAGCCGGAATTGACGTTCTTAAGGGGTCAAAAAAAGATGGCGGAGGTCGCACGTGCAATGCAGCCAATCGTATTTAATATTAATTTAATCAATTTATGCAAATACATTAAAAGTTCGCCAAAACAAAGTTTCAATCAGTCTTTACTGTTTCAAAAACAATGTTTACGAAAACAAACTTTCAAAAGCCATATTTACGAAAACAATGTTTCACAAACAATATTTATGAAAACAAAGTTTCAAAAGCAATGTTTTTAAAACAGTTACACAATGTTTATGAAAACAAAGTTTCGCAAACAAAGTTTCACTTCAGGTTAATTTCAGAATTAGAAGTTTCACAGTTTTTCCAATTACAAATACAGTTCGCGATGTTTACGAAAACAATGTTTACGAAAACAATGTTTCACAAACAAAGTTTCACAAACAAAGTTTCACTTCCGGTTATTTTCAGAATTAAAAATTTTATAGTTTTTTCCAATTCCAAATACAAGCTCGCGATGTTTCACAAACAATGTTTACGAAAACAATGTTTCTCAAACAAAATTTTACTTCCGGTTATTTTCAGACTTAGAAATTTTATAGTTTTTCCAATTCCAAATACAAGCTCGTGTATTTTATTGGTTTATAACGACATGTCGTTAAATGCAGGTTATTAAATTACATTTGACCTTTAGTGAAAGTATTTTTCATTATTGAAAAAGTTTTGCCTATCTCCCATTGACCCCTGACCCCGAGTGACCTTCAACGCGTCCATGTTGTCCAGTCATCTCGTTGCAATTAGTGTTGTGAGTCCCATTTTCTCACCGTTTGTCCATACGAACATTTCACGAGTCTCGCGAGATCTCGTTCAACATTTTCATGGCTTTTTCAAACCATAAAAATGCGCACTTCATAAAATGTGCGCTTTTGAATTACGAATGAGAAGAACAGAAAACGAGGAGGAAATTAACAAACAATTGTTACTCAAAACACATCCCAAAAACAAAAAAAAACACATTTTATAAAACATGTCCAGTCATATATCTAGTCCAAACAGTACAAAATTATGTTATGTCCTAAATTGCCCAATTACTAATGTCCATAGAGATGCATTATATGTTTCGTTTGCAATATGTCCTTAATGTGGGAGACTTATACAACTAGTGGTTTTGTTTGCGACTAGTTTTTTTTTTGTTTGCAATCAGTCTTCACCAGTTTGCAATCAGATTTTTGGAATGCGGGAGACTTAAACAACCAGTGTTTTTGTTTGCAATCAGTTTTCACCAGTTTGCAATCAGATTTTTGGAATGTGGGAGACTTAAACAACCAGTTTTTTTTGTTTGCAACCAGTGTTTTTTGTTTGCAATCAGTTTTCACTAGTTTGCAATCAGATTTTTGAATGCGGGAGACTTAAACAACCAGTGTTTTTGTTTGCGATCATTTTTGACCAGTTTGCAATCAGATTTTTTGAATGTGGACTTAAGCAACCAGTTTTTTTGTTTGCAATCAGTTTTCACCAGTTTGCAATCATATTTTTTTGAATGCGGGAGACTTAAACAACCAGCGTTTTTGCTTTCCACCAGTTTTCACCAGTTTGCAATCAGATTTTTGGGATGTGGGAGACTTAAATACCTGTTTTTTTGTTTGCAACCAGTGTTTTTTGTTTGCAATCAGTGTTTTTGTTTGCAATCAGTTTTTACCAGTTTGCAATTAGATTTTTTGAATGCGGACTTTAGCAACCAGTTTTTTTGTTTGCAATCAGTTTTCACCAGTTTGCAATCAGATTTTTGAATGCGGGAGACTTAAACAACCAGCGTTTTTGTTTTCCACCAGTTTTCACCAGTTTGCAATCAGATTTTTTGAATGCAGGAGACTTTAATTACCATAGTTTTTGTTTGCGACCAGTTTTCACCAGTTTGCAATTAGATTTTTTGAATGCAGAAGACTAAAACAACCAGTGTTTTTGTTTGCGACCAGTGTTTTTGTTTGCAATCAGTTTTACCAGTTTGCAATTAGATTTTTTGAATGCGGGAGATTTAAAAACCAGTGTTTTTGTTTGCAATCAGTTTTTACCAGTTTGCAATTAGATTTTTGAATGCGGGAGAGACTTAAACAACCAGTGTTTTTGTTTTCCACCAGTTTGCAATCAGATTTTTTGAATGCAGGAGACTTAAATAACCATAGTTTTTGTTTGCGACCAGTTTTCACCAGTTTGCAATCAGATTTTTTGAATGCGGGAGACTTAAACAAACAGTGTTTTTGTTTGCGACCAGTGTTTTTGTTTGCAATCAGTTTTTACCAGTTTGCAATTAGATTTTTTGAATGATGGAGACTTGAACCTACACCTCACCCCCTATTGCCTAAATGTGTACAATTGTAGTATAGTATGCAAGAAGACTGTAGCGCCACCTCGTGTTTAAGCACTTTGGCATTTCCTGTCATTTCTTCTATTTTTTCCTATTTTTATTTTTATTTTCTCGCCATTTTTTTAATTCGTTTCCGTTTGAGCGAACAAAAGCGCTACACGCTTTGAGAATCCGAAAATTAGTTTTCTGCAGGATCGCTTTTAAAGTCAACCTAGATTAAAGTTAATCGCATAGAAAGCAATAGAGTTTATAAGGGAGGAAATTAGGAGGATGGAAAAAGAGGGATCTAAATACCAAAAAGCCAGAGATTTTTAGGGGGCGTAACCCTCCTTACGAGCCCCTCCTCAATAATTAATCGACGAATTAAAATGCAAGAACCATTTTTTTTCTTCACTTTTTGAAAAGCTGAAAAGCGGCAAATTCGGTGTCCCTTCAAGCGCTTCGTCATAACAACAAAAGAGAGAGAAGAGCGAGGATGCATCTAGTTTATATCAAATTTTTTATTATTATTATTTGTGCTAGCTGTGCGTGGAGAAAAGTGATAAAGAGCGAGAGTAGCGCAGACCTTTGGGGGAGGCTAACCAACGGGCTGTAACGAAAAACGCAAGGGCAGGAAACCCGTAATAAACTTAAGAAAACACGAAGAAAATGCATTAGAGGACTAAGAAAATGTTAAGTCTCTTCCAGGACACACTAGTTCAAAATGATAAAAAGCGTAAAAAGTCGAGTTCGGTGGGATTTTTTCGAAAGAGCGAAATCGCCAAAGTGGCGGCTTTTTCGAATGAGTTTAAACCAAGGTTACGTGTAGATCCCCCTTGCTCGATGCTAGTTAAGACCCCTCAAGTGAGGGGTGGAAATCCCCCCCTCGTAGGCAAAATTGCCAGGGAGGTGAAGGAGGTTATTTCTCTGGTGTTGGTGTTTAGCCCTCATGTGCAAAAAAGGCCAATGTAAAAAATCACTAAGCAAAGTTAAAGTTCAGGGATGGAAATTAGAGAGGACCTGTGGAGGCATGTGGAGAAGACTAGCCCATGGACTGAACCAAAAGAAAGGAAGGGGAAAACCCAAGTGCTGAAGACAAAAGGAAAGTAAACAAGGGAGGTCAAGGTCCAGTTCAAGAGGAGCACCTTAAGCATGGCCAGCGGTTTTCCTACAAGGTGTATGGAGCGGTCCCCACCCGAAATTCAGGCGGTTGGGAAATTCCCCATGGCAGAAATTGCTAAAGAATCGGGCATCAATTTCATGGTTATATCGATTATACAGTTTCCTCTTATCGCAAATGCATACATATGTACATATGTGCAAAAGACTTGTTCCAGAGTCCGAAAAATTTGTTCGTTTATTAATGACGATTCCGGGATCATCTTGTCCTAACGAAAGAAGTTTTTCGACCCTTCGACGTTTAAAAAAAATTACCTTCGATCAACCATGTCACAAAATTGTTTGAATAATGTCGCTATATTACATGTATATTCGGAGAAAACGGATGCTCTTGATTTAGAAAAAATGACGGACGAGTTTATTGTAAAAAAATGAGAAACAAACAAATGTATTTGCCCTGTCTTATAAATAAAGTTTCTTCAATTAAAAAAAAATTTTATTGTATATTTCCAAAAAATTACGAAATAAAAAAATATTCTCGAGAAAATATTAAGGGGGTGGGGGAGGGTGTCCAATCAAATTCATTCCCCACACCAAATGAAGCAGTGTCACCAGATATGGCCTTAAGTAGGTCTCTACTGTGGATGTAGATAAGAGGGAACCTGTGGTGAAGGCTGTGGATGGACTGAACCAAAGGAAACAAGGGTATGTCAGATCAGTTGGCAGGATGCAGGAATAAGATGCACTGTGACACTACTGGCCAGGGCATGTCCGTGCCCTAGATAATACAGGTTACCATCTGACTGGTGGTCTTTGTCGAGCTTAAGTAAGCCTGGTCTCACTTAAGGAGATTAAACAGTGGAGGCTAGGACCAAGTTCCCAAGTACATGATAAGTTGGCCATTACTGGAGATGTAGATAGATGACCTGTGGAGAAGGCTAGACCATGGACTTTATCAAAAGAAACAAGGGGGAAACCCAAGACCAGAAGAGAATTCTAGGGAAGGCTAAGACCCAGTTCAAGAGGAACACCTCAAGTTGGACATTACTAGAACTGGTAGATGGACTCGCTGTTGTCCGGACGAAAGCTTATCTATGGGATTGTTTGAACGGTTTCATCTCCTTGATAATTCATCTTGTTTCAAATATTTTCGCGGTTAATTAGCATTATAGAAGTACATGCAAAAACTGATGCTAACTATTAGTCCTTCACTTTGCATGTGATTAGACAATGGAATAATCTTCCTAGTATTAGCGCAAACTCATTTCAAATTCAATTTAACAATGGTGATGGGTTAGTCGCTACTGTCATGTAGGGTACCGAGTTGAGTAGAATTGAAAAAAGATAAGAAAGGACCTCTGGAGCAGGCTAGTTAATGGACTGAACCAAAAGAAACAAGGGAGAACCAAAATGCTAAAGACAATGTAAGGAGGAGTTAATAGTGGAGGCTAGGACCACCTTAAGTTGGTCATTACAGGAGATAGGGTTTTGGTTAAAATCAGCCAAAATATGCGGTGCGATGAAAAAAGTCTATGCCTACTTGTGCGTTAGAACTGAATTTATGCAAAATCGTTTTTTAATCGTTTTTTAATGTGGAGTGATCATATGGCCTAGAAACATAAGTGGAAGACGTAACTTCAAGAAAGATCAAAGAAGCATATCGGCAATTTAAAATTAAGTGTTAGTGAGATAAAATAGCGAACGGGCTAGGTCTCGGTTATAGAAGAACACCTCAAGTCAGCCATTACAAGAGATGGGTAGAAAGGAAAGGATTGCACGGAGTTGTGATAAAGCGAGAGAAAAGTGAAGCTCTTTGGGGATGCTAGCCAATGAGCTGTAACGAGAAGTATAAGAAGAAACACCATAACAAAATTAGCAAAGTACAAAGAAGAAGCATTAGAGAACTAAGGAAATGCTAAGCCGCTTCAAAGACACATTAGTCTTCAAATGACAGCGAAAGAGGATGAAGAGAAGCGGTTTTGGCCCCTACAGGTCAGGTTGAATTAACTCTTTAGGGCTTAGAAATCTTAGGTTTAGGTCCTATTAGATTTGAGAAGAACTTATAAGACAAGGTTCCGGGTCCAGAGGAATGCCGAATAAGGGTTCTGCAACACTTTTGCAAAATTAGCATTTTACAAAATGCACTTCTGTACTTTTTCAATTTCATTTTAAATAACAAAAGTTGTAAGTAATGTTTTAGAAAAATATAAAAAAAGCTAGCAAAAGTCTTGTTCAATTTTCCTAGTGAGAACTTATCCCGCTGATGTTTTGTATCAAAATCATAACTTCTTTTTTCAAATACGCGTATATTTCGGTAAACGGTATAGAGATTTCCATATGAAATGCCAGATTCCATGCTGTGCATAGGACTTTGCCCTAAATAAAGCAATCATAAACACACCAGTTCAGTGCCTCAATTGTCCTTACTTTCTCAAATAAAGGATTTCATTGAAGTCGAAAGACATTCTGTAACGGATTTGTTAGAGCAGAAAAAAAATTGGATTTTCTTCGTCATAGGTTGGAAAGAGAGTTTGTCAAACTTCTGAACAGCGTTGCGGTTATAAATATTAATTAGGATTTGAAATTGTATAGTATCAAAGTATTCTTTTCAGCGTCTTATGCGTAATTTTTAAGAAACATTTTTGTTTAATTTAATTCAACTAAAAGTTAAACCAGAAATTAAGCGAATGAATTAAATTCACTCATGAATAAAAAAACAGATTTTCTAACAATAGGAAACGACTAACTTTAATCACAATATGAAAAACAACTATCTAAAATCATTAACCAAAACGTAAATTGCAAGTCTAACATAAAAGCTGCCCCTTTAAGTAGGCAATCACTGCTAGCATCAGTGCAATGTAGGGAAAACTGATAATGCAAATTGATTTTGGATAAATAATGAAACTTTTTATAAATAAAATGTAACAAAATTCCACAAAAATAGTTAATAAACAGAAATCCATGTTTTAGAGTAAATCAAAGTTTAGAAATATTTTAAATAGCAATAATCAGTGAAGTAAAATGCAAACTGCCCCTTAAGATATGCAATCACTGCTAGCATCAGTGCAATGCAAGGAAAACTGATTTTAAATTTAAAAACGAGGTATTTTCTATGTACAAATACAGCATCATTTATTTTCACATCTTAAAAAACATTAATGTGTTAATTATAGTATTTAAAAATCAACAAATATACCTGAAATCTGCCAGAAATTTAATTTGCCCCTTAAGATAGGCAATCACTGCTAACATAAGTTTAATACAGGAAAAACTGAAATAAATCTAAAGCTTTCTCATTAATATAAGTTTTTATGTTTAAAAAATTGCAAAATGTATTTTAATACCTATAGAATCATAAATAAAGCTTCAGAACATTTTAATAAAGCAAAATATGTTGAAAATAAAAAAATACAAGCTGTCCCTTGCGACAGGCAATCACTGCTAACATCAGTGCAATGCAAAGAAAATTGTTATCTCATTAAAAAATAAGATTTGTGTAATTATGATATAATAAAATGTAATTTAACATGTCTACAAACATAAATAAGGTTCTCCCAGCATTTAAAAAACCATAGAAAAGTCAAAAATCTACAAGAAATTTAAGCTGCCCCTTAAAATAGGCAATCACTGCTAACATCAATGCATTGCAGAGAAACCTAGTAATAGATTATATTAATGAAGAAATAAGATTTTTGTAATTAAAATACAGAAAATTGTAATTTAACATGTCTAGAAACATTTATAAGGTTCTCTCAGCATTTTAAAAACCATACAAAAGTCAAAACTCTACAAGAAATTTAAGCTGCCCCTTAAAATAGGCAATCACTGCTAGCATCAGTGCATTGCAGGGAAGCCTTATAAAAGATTATTTCAATGAAGAAATAGGATTTTTTATAAGAAAAATGCATCAAAATTCCGCAAACAAAGTCTGTTTAGCTTGAGAGATAGAAAACATCAATTTGTCTCTCTCAGCATTTATGAAAGCCAAGAATTTGGCAAATGCTGCATTGTCTTACGAAGTAATTAAGATCCATCGGAGTTCATTTAGCCAATCGATACGCTCCATTGTATCAACCTATGGGAGCATTTAAGGGATATAAAAGCGTTTGAATAGATCAAAGTCAATAAAACTAAAGTCAATATTGTGACGACGATGAATAAGCTAAATACAACTATGACGAAGATGACGAGCGCAAACATACAAACAAACAGTTACGAAAGGGTTCGCAAACTTATCAACATCATACTTAATGACTTAGTGCAGTTCATTTATGCATTACAGAAAACAATAGACTGTTTTCAAAATGATCTTCAAAAATATATCATTAAAAGTTAAGAATCAACGCTTGGGAAAAATTACGAACGGGAATTAACGAATTTAATAGTTTCCATCAACTTCGTTGGCTGGTGATTCATAATAAAACACACCGTGACTTCAATACAGCCAAATTTTTCGTTTATTAATGCAACGTTTCGGACCCTATATGGTCCTTCATCAGGCACTAAATTAATTATAAAACAATTTTATATCCGGAATTCATAGTCGTCGAATAAGCACTACTTGTGTGTTAAAAGTATACAAATAAGTACTACTTATACGACTATGAATTCCGGCCTAAGTATACTTATTACTAATCAAAGGATTAAGGTGTTACAAAATTTTTTTTTTACAATATACGGGTTATAATTATAAACAATCAGATATTTAACAAGTGTTTGTAAAGAATCATTTTTTACCTTAATCGCAACACTTCAACCAAATTTAAAGCAATCCAAATTTTCCAAGTTGTTAACATATTACTAAAAAAGTAATGTTTTTCTTTTAAACAACATTATAAGTTTAAAATATTAAAAAGTGTATGGAGCATACACAATCAGAAGTACTTCTGTCTACATCATGTCTTAAAATGAGATATAAACACTCAAAAATAAAAGTAAAGGAATTAGAATTTGCATTATGGGAAATAACACGATTATCAAAGTAATGGTCGAACAACCAAATTAAAGGTCAATTACCAAAATCGAACAACTCACTTAAAATCCTCAATAATTAATTATTGGACTTGAATTTATTCTTGGCTGCTCTATCTGGATTTCTCCGTAAAGTCAAGAGTTGTTGTATTGTTTATTAGGTGGGAAATTTAAATCTATATTTTCATTATGGTTAATTATTTTGTCTGTTGGATCTAATGAAATTGTGTTTTCTGTTTGTACAGTTGATGCTATATTATTTAATTGGAGATTAGGTCTTTTCATTCCTAACTCAATAAGACAAGATAGATAAGCTGTAGGGATGGTACCGGTGTCTTTGGTCCAAAACGTTGCATTAATTAACGAAAAATTTGGCTGTATTGAAGTCACGCTGTGTTTTATTATTGGGAATTAACGAAAGGATTTAACAATTCGCGCGCTACGAAAATCCACCCTGTACTCGATATTGAAAATTGTCAAGCATCGAATTGCAGTGACTTGCATGAAATTGAAATATTATCCTATGTCTGGAGGCTGTTTTCTCATCGTTTTATATCTTTATATGCCATGAATCTTGCAAGATTTCAACCTTATGCTAAATTCATTCAACGCTAAGAGCAATATTTAAATATACAAAAAAAAATACAAATTTCAGGATGGAAAAACTACAGGCCCATACTTGGATAAATTTGTATGTATTAATATGTGGATATGCATGAACATGCAGTTTGAGGTAATAGAAAGATTGAGCATGCATGCACTTCGTACAACGATACGTTAACGACAACATTTGTTTTGTATGGGAATCCAAGCCACTTTTAGGGATAAAAATATTGGAAATATAGGACAATTTAAAGAAATAAGACAATTAAAGGAAATACAAGACAATTTTAGGAAATGTAGGACATTTTAAGGAAATATATGGGACAATTTAAGGAAATATATGGGACAATTTAAAGGAAATGTAATACAATTTAAGGAAATGTAGGGCAATTTAAGGAAATATAGGGCAATTTAAGGAAATATAGGGCAATTTAAGGAAATATAAGACAATTTAAGGAAATATAGAACAATTTAAGGAAATATAAGACAATTTAAGGAAATAAAGGCCAATTTAAGGAAATATTAAACAATTTAAGGAAATATAAAACAATTTAAGGAAATTTAATGAAAGATGATATTTTTTCAAAAAAAATAATTCCTCAGAAAATACAAAAGAAGTTGAATTTTATAACTTAACGACGTGTTCGTAAAGTTTTTGATCAATTCATCTGTTTGAAATTATTCATTGTAGATATTTAGGATGCAATTATTTATTAAGTTGGCCCCATTACACATTTCTGCCCTACATATTTTTTCAACTTTGTGAAAAGCATAAAATACGGTAAGGATTTTAGCCGGGTGTTTTACGGGATTGCGCTTAAAGGGAATAACGGTATATAAAGCGAGCGCAAGTTCACCCGCTGTTTTCTCATTAGTAGATTTCTACCTCAACGAGATCAAATATTCATAAACCAATGCCACAATTTTACCTAAAATTGAGTTTAAGTTGGATGATTAGCCTTTTTTCATCTACACGTACATTTTCTTCTCCTTTTCAACAGTTTACGAAACCGAACATGCGAAATATCATCCGACGGTAAAAACTTTTTGTTTAAATGCTGATCTTTGGATTAGCATAGCTTTTTTAAGAGTAAATTTTATCATTTACATAATAATCTTGTGTCCCAAGGGAATTCCCTTTAATGTCTCAATCTTAAATCTTAAAATACATTACAGAATTTAAAATATCTTCGGCTTTACTAATAATTTAAACGACAAACAAGGAGCATATCTTAAGATTAAGACACTTTTCTTCACTAAAACTCTTAGACTAAGATACTAAGTTGCTATTTACATAAGTCTAGACATTAATATATTTTTCACATAAGACAATTAATTCAATTTTGGTCTTAATCTTAAATAATCTTAATGAATGATTAAGCTATTAAGAATATGCATTAGTTTTTAAATGGTAAGATAATTTAAAGTTGAAAATTTCTTAGACATAAGATAATATTAATAAAAAGTGAATTAATCTTAAATCTTATATACTTTAAAAATTGATAGTCTTAATATTAAAAAATCTTAATAAATGATTAATAAAAAGTGCATTTGTCTTAAATCTAAAGATACTTTTAAAAATTGAAACTGTCTTAGTCTTAATAAATGATTACTAAGATTTGCATTAGTCTTAAGATATAACTAAAAAGTGCATTAGTCCTAAATCTTAAAATTCTGCCTTAATCTTAGTCTTAAAAGTCTTAAGATATGATTACTAAATAGTGCATTAGTCCTTAACCTTAATTGTCTTAGTCTTAGTCGTATGATATGATAACTATACACTTCATAATTCCTCAATTTTTTTAAAATGCTGACTTACCCCGGTACCACTGCTTCACAAAATCCTGGACTTGAGAGAGAACCGACTCTCAAGTAGACTTACCAGCTGGGATCCATACCACTGCTGCACAGAAAACGCTCTTAAGTCAGCAGATTTGAGAGCGATTCTCAAGGTTGGTCACGAGGTACCTTGAGACACGATCTCAAACGTCTTTTCAAA
>JAQGCC010004785.1:0-12562 GCA_034698905.1 Xestoiulus laeticollis | reverse complement strand
AAAGGGAAAAACAACAGCTCGAATTTCGGCCCCATCTTAACCATTGTGGATCATAGTGGGGATCGCCCCCTTAAGTTTAATCAAAAATCTTGGAGACAGAATATTTTTTAGGTTTATTTTTTTACGGTGTCAATTAATATGTTTCAATTTTATATCGCTAAGGACAACAATGAGCAACTAGGCCACATCTGACACGATGCCTCCAACGACAGTTTATGGGCATTTTTTGACAGGTGGCACGGTTGCACTTCATTTATTCTTCTTCATCTGTTTTCATCTTTGATTCTTTGTCCGTTGAAGGAATGGAGAAAGAATAGGCATTGTATTAGTTGCTAAGCATTCGGTTCTACAAGCAAATGCGTGAAAAGGCCTCCTCGTATTTCAGGAGCACTTCAAATATTGAAATTAACTGCACATCCAGCGCCTTTGTCTGCGAGCTATTATCGAGTACCCTTCTCAAAAGAATCTAGACTAGGTCAAGTTTCTCTTTTACCGAGGGCCCCAAACTTGCTCTCGCGCTAACAGAGAGCGAGTTTGGGGCCCTCGGTCGATGAAGATTCAAGAATGGCTTTCACCGGCATCAGACTACGTATTTGCAACCAATTCTTTGCTTCTGGTCCACAGAAATTCTTGCAACGAGGTTTGCACTCGGATGCCTACGCGACATCTCGGATGACAATCGGAGTCTCGGCATCCTGGGACCCTTGGAAAATCAAAGTCCGATCGCAACCAATTCTCTGTTTTTCTTGGAATGCCTGAAATTTTTCACTTCGCGGTGCATATCGTGACATCGGAGTCTACCGATTCTTGCAACGAGGTTTCTTGCCGTCGCGGCAGTGACATTGGAGTCTCGGCATCGGTGTCAACGTGAGAACCCGAGCTTTGCTCCGAAAAGTTAAAATCCAAGTCTGGCATTTTGAAAATGGCGTGCATTTTGATGGTGGCATGCCGCATTGCCGCATTCGCTACGGGTGCCGAACATTATTTTTTGCGCGTAATCTACAACATTTCCTCGCGGGCGTGGAACGATATCCGTTTCCATTCACTAACCCCCCCATTATTTTCATCCGTGGCAATTTTTCATGAAAACCTATCGGTTTTTTTTTTGTTTGCCCGAGCCAAAAAATGGACTTCGCTGTTGTTCCCTTTCAGCGTCAGGATGCTCTTAATTCCCATTAAAATACATATTTTATCGAAACTTTAATAATGCATGGTCCCATTACGGTCCACTATTAAATATTAAAAAAATCTGTTGTTGTTTTAACAAAAGCGCATCGACACTGTCTATAATATCGATTTTTGGGACCCTCTTGCAGGTGGCCTTTAAGTCCAATTCGTTTTTAAAAAATGAGGAACAGTTATCCGAATTCTACTTGTTTACACACAGGAATTAAACGATTTTTTTATATCTGAGAGTAATTAAACGTGGGCGTGGTCACCCCTTTCAAAATAAGCTTTAACAACAGGATCTGCAGTAAGCTTGTGACGTCATAAAGTGCGTCACAATTTCAGAGTGAACATATCCACTTCCTCTGTCGCCTCTGGAGTGGATTAGCAAAGAAACTTCTTGCAGCTTTTTGTTTACCCAATTAGGAATTATTAAAACACTGTGGGAGTCTTACCCCAAAAAATATTTTAGTCTTAGTGTCTTAAGACATAATTGCTAAAAAGTGATGTGTATATGTAATAAGACATCTTTTTTATAGAAGACAGTTTTAAGACTTTAGACATTTTTATCAAAAGTGACTTAAATAAAATGTCTCCACTTTTTAGCAATCATGTCTTAAGCCACTTAAGGCTAAGGCACTTATTTTTTATTAAAACACTCCCTGTGCTCCATCTTTATCAGAACAATAAGGCAATAATAATAATAATAAGGAATAAGGCACTTTGAAACACTTGCTAATAAGAGTTTTTAACAAATTATGCATTCCCAGAAGACTAAGACAGTTTTGTTTTGTTTATAGTATCTATGTTCATATTATGTCTTAAGACATAAATCTTAACTTTGCACCCGAGCAGTAAAAATTCGTTCATTTTTAGAAAATGTTCACAAAAAAACAATGTTTACTCATACGCCCTTTTAATTTTTTCCCATGTTCATATGAGAAATAAAAGCAGTGATGAAATGCAATACAGAAGTAGACAAAATAATGCGAACACTCGTTACCTCACCAAATTTCTACCGTAATGCGGTTATGATTGAGCATATTACTCATTACAGGTAATGACTTTATGACTTCTGCCTGATTCGTGCAAGTTAGTTGTTAGAAAAACTGAAATTTACCAAATCATTGTCAATTTTTGCAGTTGGAGGCTGCTGATTTACGTCACTCGATTCGGTAAAACAGCCCTTACGTATCTGAACACATGTCTATATGTGACAATTGGTATATTTTGTGTAATTTGCAACATCGATGAATAGAATCCTAGAATTTAAGGCACGTGCAAAGCAGCACGTGCGAATTAGCCCATGGAAAGAACTATTTGGAACATGGTCTTGTAGCTAATTGTTGTTCCGTAATAATTGGAGTTTGCAAGAGAGAGGTTTGTTATAATTTCGTTGCATTTAATTGTTATTATTTAGTTATTAAGATTAATTGTTTATTAAAACTGTTTAAAAACTGGTAAGACATATATTGTTAGTCATACAAACCAAAAACAGTTTATAAATTACCTCGTTCCAGGCTTGTCGGCAATCCAAGCTGCCTCAACTGTGGTTCCATCGAATGCGGGAATTGGGCGAGAGGTCCTTTGTCGAGCATTACTGTTTCCGTGGCCATGTTACCGGATCTGGCGTATTCAGGGTCGGTGCGTTCTGCAAACCACCTAAAATTGAAAGAAAAAAAATTGTAAACACTGTAAGACTGTAATTAAAATTGTTGTACAGATTTTCAACACTTTCGGACAATCGCGCAAATATGGGTTAACAGATACAGTGTTGCGAATACTAGTTTCATGCACGAGCATTGTTTTGGGACCGGAGAGATGAAACCAGCATTTTTCAGTTTTTTTAAAAATGTTCACCGTCAGAAATTTTAAAAATATGGCAATATACGTAAATACGTCTCGGATGTTTCCAAGAACGCAATTTACATTGCTCGGCAAAGGACCGGCTTCTCGTATTTATGTACTAAAATGCAATGTAGGGTTATATGTCCAATTTGTGCAGTTCTTACTATTTTTTCAACGACTAAACCCTACTTTAGGCCTTCCACATCATAATCCTCTTACTTGGAACAATGAAAGGATTATCGAAAGCCGTTCCACCGAAAATATAATAATTTTGCTCCCGGGGTTTAGCTTTTATGGGGGAATAGTGTTATTATTTTTAAAAATTACGACGGTAGCCTCGTAAAAACTGTCCTAGTTTTTGAAGGATTTATATATAAAAAATATTCCAACTACATGTACACATTTATATAAATTTCCCTAATTTATTTTTTCCCATGTCTGGATGAGACCTAAGCCTGCCATATCCAGTGCTTGCCTAAATATACTCCTAGACTGTTCTAAATATATACTTCTGACACATTCTTCGTCCTAAAACACCCTGCTTTTTTTCCTTCAGGATGACTCGAGTTGAACTATAATTAGCCTTTTTATGAGGGAATTAAACCGTATGGCTCCCCTTGCTAGCCCATGAGTCAGGGCCGGATTAAGGCCCTGTGCATGTTGTCTTTACCCATACATGGCTACATATGTATATACATGGGACTTTACATAACATGACATGTATGGCCCTATATAATTTTCACACCAGTGCAAGTGCTAATTTTTACGGTTAATCCGGTCCCGCTTAACCATGCATGGACAGGTTTCAAGAGAGGGATGTATGAAATCATGCAGATATCAAGCATGACAATATATGGGGCATAACATGGCATGCATGGCCCTATATAATTTTTACACCGATGCAAGTGCTAATTTTTATGGTTAATCCGGTCCCGCTGAAACCATGCATGGACAGATTTCAACACAGTGATGTATGAAATCAGACAGATATCATGCATGGTCATACATAAGAGCTAAAATGGCATGTATGGACCCATGTAATTTTTACACCAGTGCAAGTGCATAGTTTTTACGGTTAATCCGGTCCCACTTAAACCATGCATGTCAGCTCCATGCATGGACAGGTTTCAAGACAGGGATGTATGAAATCATACAGATAACAAGCATGCCAATATATGGGACCTAACATGACATGCATGGCCCTACATAATTTTTAAACCGCTGCAAACACTTAGTTTTTTACGGCTTTTACGGTTTTCCTTAACGCCATTCTAAGGGCCTGTACGCCGCCAGGAGGCGCATGTGATGGATTAATGAAAAATAGCTGAATCAAGTGATCATTGCAATTGCCAAAACCGATGGCTAAAATGCTAGAAGGGGTAATGAGCTATGAAAAACATTGCCATGTCGTCGTTTTGTCCATTAGACCTGAAGAGCGAAATTATTCATGCTGAACCCTGCCAACATTTTTTTTTTGCCATCATCCCTCTTCGTGTAGTGATAATGGACTTATCGATTGGCTCTAGCGTGGAAAGAGTGCACTGACTCACTTGCCAAAGCTTGTCAGTGACTCAGCACCTAGAGTCCTAGACTGGGATTTCCCCTCTTTTTTTCCTGTCATTATTTTTCAAACGTCTGGGCTGTCCAGTATGGTTTACAGAAGAATTCCAAACAAGTCTGGTGGCACCAAGATGGAAGTCAAAGAATTGTAGGCTTTAGGCCCGGTGCACACGGCATTCAAATAACGTCTCACCGAATCGCAAGGCGGCAACCGCACTGCTCGTGTGCACCGGGCCTTGTCTGGTAGCACCAAGATGACAGACAAAGAATTGGGGCCTTTAGTCTGGTAGCACCAAGATGACAGACAAAGAATTGGGGCCTTTAGTCTGGTAGCACCAAGATGGCAGTCAAAGAATTGTATATGCTTAAGGCCCGGTGCACACGACATTCGAAATAGCATCTCACCGAATCGCAAGACGGCAACAGCACTGCTTGCGTGCACCGGGCCTTATTAGTCTGGTAGCACCAAGATGACAGACAAAGAATTATAGACTAAGGGCCGGTTGCACCAACAAAGGTTAAGAAAAACCTACGGTTAACCTGCTTTATAACACTGGGTTAACCCACCCTTACATTGCACAAGCGTGAGTTAGTGTAAAATCTAGCAAAAACTTAACCCAGCAAGTAGGCAGGGTTAACCTCGGTTTAATATTCTAGAATTTTTTTTTTTGAATTTTGTTCTAGAATTATGTTTTCTGCATGTAAAACACATACAGCTAACCTGGAGGTTAAACAAGAGTTATATTTTAACCCGAGGTTAGTAAACCTTAGATTTTTACCTCAGTTGGTGCAACCGGCCCTTAAAGGTCCGGTGCACATGAGCGGTGCAGTCTTGCCATTCCACGAGACGCTAATATTCCAATGGGCTGCTGCCGCCGCATTACTGAATTGGTAGTCTAAAGACGGCACCCGCACCGCTCATGTGCACCGGGCCTTAGTCTGGTACATATAGCCCAAAGACGGCAGTCAAAAGAATTGTGATGCTTTTAGTCTGGTATAATGGTGAATTAATGCATGTCACACCTCTTCGAAGTCCACCATGTTCTACATATGAATTCTTTTAGAGCTTAGAGGTCTGACGTCACATCGATGCAATTCCCGGGTTTCTGCCAAGTTCTTTTTGCTCATTGTGCCTGCCATGCGATCCGTTCCAGAATCTTCGTTAACGTCTCAGCCCAGGCCACGGTTGGGGCTCTTGGTTTCTGTGGCAACGGAAGAAATCAATAAGCCCAGGCTTACACCTGTCTGCAACCCTAGGACACTGGCAACTGCCCTTTTCCCGGTGGCCGACAAGTTCCGATAAAATTTCGGTACGTTGCCAAGGTGCGGCTTCTGGATCCGGTCTTCATCGCATCCAGAAAACTCGTAAAGGTCGAACATGACATTACGGAGACTTTGTTTTCCAGACGCTGACATTTTCATGTCTGAATTAGCACCCCTGGAAATGTCAACGTATCTGTGAAACTATCGGTTTTGGCACGGCCGGGTGACCACGGGAGATACGGAAAGGGCGTCTACAGAATTTTCTACAGTATTTTCAACTGGATGGATTTAGAAATTTTGTTCAACCCCCCGGTAATGCAATCGCATGTCAAACAATGCATCATTCCATGGTTTTCAACCATGGCAGTGTTTACTTTCTGACCATCTTAAAGAGCCCCAGACAAGATCTGCGTGAAGCCGATGGATTTTTCAACCGCTTTTCATTCAATTGAAATGGAATGGCCTATTTTTGTCCTGGATCCATCTTTAACTGGATGTCGGATAAAAATCCAATACGCGTGTACCCAACTCGTGAAGCAATCAATACTTGCCAGGTTGCTATTGGTTCGTAATGGAGGTGCTTTATCGCGCTGCTAAGACCCTTGGAAATTTCAATTGATTTTTAAGCCGGAAAGAGCTGATGGCACTAGATGGCGCCGCAGAGAAACATTGCCAAAGACATGCAGCTTGAGTGTTGTCATGGCTTCTGCCCATTTCAAACATCACATCTTCCATCACTTTCCGGGGTTGGAAGACCCTTGGAAATTTCAATTGATTTTTAAACTGGAAAAAGCTGATGGCCCTAGACGGCGCCACTGAGGCGCATTGCTGAAGACAGACACCACAGTACAAGGGTTGAACCAGTATGCGCACCTCGTTTTGTTTCCGGTCTCCGGCAGCATGCGCAAGGTGGCGTTGCGAGCGCGCCGGTTACCCAAACAAAATGATGTGCCACTCTACACTTTAGACGATCGCACGTTGCGCTTACTCCCACATCCGCGAGGTGGCATTGCGAGCGTGCCAGGGAACCCAAACAAATCGATGTGCCACTCTACACTTTATAGACGGTCGCACATTGGGCTTCCTCCCACGGCCCGCAAGCGGGCCGGGGAAACAGAAATAATGATGTGCCACTCTACGCTTAAGACTCCCCCAGCCACGAGGTGGCGTTGCTACGCTTGAGACACCAACTTATAAAATGCCGAAACGAAGTCGGCATACTGGTTCATCCATTATACTATGACAGGCTGTGGCACCCTTCCCTCAAAGCCACTCCAATTTCCAAAAGCTCGGCTTCTGACCCTTGGAAATGTCAATTGATTTTTAAACCCAGGATGAGCTGAAGGCCCAAGATGGCGCCACTGAGGAACATTGCTGAAGACAGACGCTCTTCCCTCCAGATGCCGAAGACAGACAGCTTAAGCGCTGTCATAGAAATTTCCAATAGTTGTATGCCCTTACCTAGCCTACGACACCCTCCAATTTCTAAAAGCAGGGTTTCATTCGCATTCGAATAGATCTTCTACTTCCGTCACTTTCCGGGTTTTGTTCCCTGTCCTGTCAACGGAAACCATCTTCTTGGATACTGTTTCTATGGAAACTGCTTTTCATCCGCATGACAAATTCCCGCTCCCGGAGGATGCTCGTATTGTTGGACCCTAATGTTTTTGTCGTTTAACAGTTTAAAGGATTCATAAGTGACAGCGCTGACTTTGAACAGCATCTTCAAACTTGTTTTCATTAAAGACATGATGTTTTTTTTTGGTTACCCTCCGATTGTGTCCCGGAAAATATTTACGGGCTTATACGACCGTAGCAGAAATTGATGATTCCGCTTGTAACAATTTGTAAAATGTGATGGTTGTAGCCATGTCTAAATACCTCTTGTTCATGTCTAGGGGGTTTGTGGGAGATTATCGTTGAATCCGAACAGCGGATCATGTCTTGTTCCGTAGCACACTAACCTAGTTGGCACTCAACGGTGAAATTGGCATCGATTTTGCAGTTCCAAGAGTTCTTTCCCTCGATTAGCTTAATGATGCGTGCGTCCCGGAATCCAAAAATGCAGGTTGCGCGAATAAATTGCTCAATGAGCGAGATCACAATTTTAAGCTCAGGTATGCGGCACTAACCGGGGCTAGAAGCCGACTCTGTTCGGTTAATGGATTTACGGTATTGACCTCTCAGTCTGAAATGCCAGCATGGTTTGTTGGATGAAAAATTTGCCTGCCAGAGTTTACGTCTTTCCCTACGATTACCTTGTCAGTTACGGATGTAGTTCAGGATTCGAGCCACTTCACCAAAGCCGTTGACACAAAATAGGCTAGCAGAATAAATTCCTCGTTCACCTTGCTGACTTCCCGTATTGTACATCCGGAAAACTAGCAAGCATACTCTAGCTTGATACATGGGGTAGAATGGTAGATAAGACAATGTGAACACTTGTTACAGTCTCCAGCAGCCCATGCTGAGGTACTGCCAATGGCCATTGTGGTGCGCGCTGAATTTATACCGAGGGCCATGTTGGTGCACGCTAGGTTTTGCCCCGAGTACTGCCGAGGTCCATGATGGTGCACGCTAGGTTTACGCCCAGAGTACTGCCGAGGGCCATGTTGGTACACGCTAGGCTTACGCCCCGAGTACTGCCGAGGGCCATGTTGGTGCACGCTAGGTTTTGCTCCGTGTACTGTCGAGGGCCATGTTGGTTTACGCTGGGTTTATGCCGAGTATATACTGCCAAGGAAATTTTGGTGCTAGCCAGGTTTCTGTGTGAAAGGGAGGTGGGGGTATTGAGGAAGATGCTCTAGGAACACTGTACCAAGGTACAGCCGATGGTTCGGTATGACGCAAATGTCTATTTGGTGTAGCGCAACATTTGTCCAATTTCCCTGACTTCTCCAGGTCCATTCAATTTCTCTGACAAATCCAGAGTTTTCCAGTTCTGGGGGAGCAGGAGTTACATATTTATTTATTCAACGTGTCAACCTGTTAACTTACATGTTTCTGCAACAAAATTAATAATTAAACAATGCAGTGCGCAGCTTGTCATTGTCGTGTTTTCGATTTAACGTATCGACATGCAGCCACATTGTTCCAATATATATATATATATTGCAAAGTCTCACAGATTTGCCACTCAACTTATTAGTGGAAATGACGCATCTGCCATTGGTACTGCAATGCAGTTGAACGGCAACGAATATTACCTCGATATCGAAAGTCATAAAAACAGCGTGTCTCAGAAGTGGTTCTAGTAGCATCGTGGAGGATTAGGAAATGAAATTTTGATGCATCATTTATAATAACACCAGAAGCCACAAATGGTTCGGGATAAATCAATTATATTTTCATGCAAGCCTCGAGTAAGTCGGTTACTCGTTAGCCATGCATGCGGCTTTTGGATTTTCTGCGATGGGGAGAAAAATCAATAAAATTATTCATTCTTGCATTTGATGGACACTACGACTAACATCGGTACGAATAACAGTTATCGTCTACGCCATACATGTCGAGATGCGAACCGACTGATTCGAATAAATATGCGATGTCAACGCCGTAAATCGGCACGGTTGATACTTTAACAATACTATAGATTTTAGCGTGACTTTCACCCCGTAATGTAATTCCGTTGGGCAAAATGGGGTAAATAGGGACTCCGCGGCACGATTCCCAAAAAGCTTATTTGAATTCTCGAGCAAAGTAGAGTTTTCTAATTTATCTCGACGAGCGTATTTGAATTTCGGGACTTTGAATGCCTGTTTACAATTCGGAATTCTTGAAACCGACTCTTTCAACCAGTGAACATTTAAACAGTTAATTTAAACGTTTCCATACTTCTTCGTTCTATTAAATTTATTCGCAAGCGAATAGATTGGAAATTATTTGGGAAAAATAGGCAGCCCTCGGCTTTGTCGAGTTTGTGGTCCTAACCTAGTAAATTTACTAACATTTTTATCTTCAAACTTTTGTTACGCGATTTCAGAGTACTGCTGCTCAACATTAATGTACTTATTAGCCTTCAGAAACCATGAATTGCATTAATACACAAACGATAAAATTAGTGAATCGATAGGCCAATATATATAGGACGCGACAAGCAAAATAATGCTAAAATTATTACGTCACAATTTCTCATTTTTCAACGGTTTACTCAAGTGGTTTGCATACCACATTTAGTAGTGTAAATGCACCCTTTTTTACAAATTTGTAGCTTTCGAAGAATAGGTGGGGATATGTCCATATTTCGTTAGTTAAGACGCGAGAAAGGCTCAAGTTATTTAATCCGCTCAGTGCCGTCTAAACAACATTGAAGGCCCTGGGCACAGCAGTGTACTAGCTGGGACCCCTAACCGCCAGATCCACTGCAAAATCGGGCCCCTAAAATCGTGGGCCCATGGCCAAGTGCCCAGCATACCCATACTTAAAGACTGCATGCACTCAGTCCACTATTTTGCTACTTCTACCCACTTTAAAGTCATGGGTGGGGCCATTACATGAGAAAACACTGTTCAAATTTTAGCCGCTGGTCTACACCCGAGTCCTCGTTATACATTTGTCCATTAATTATTCGAGATAATTGATAAAACTGCTGCACGCTGCTTACTTTCTAACTTCGTCTCTTTCGTGATTCGTAAACAGCAATCCGCACTGGCCCCTCAGTTGTTCGGCTAGAAGGTGAAGATTTGTCTTGAACTCCTCGGCCTCCGTGCGTCCGAGTGCAAGTGCCATGACTTTATTCTTGCCGAAGAAAAACCTTAAACGGAGAACATTTTGATCAAAATTGAATTTAGGAAACAGGTTGATAATCGCAAGTCGAAACAGTTTGGAAAACGTTCAAGTAGTACCTCTTTTAAGAAGCTGTCATCTTTATTTAATACCTTGCAAAAGGCGGTAAGCCGTTTATGTCTTGAACAGCATGAGACTGTTTTACCTTTAAGGTGTCGAGCAAAAGCCGTGATGTTACGAGGTAATAATCTACGGCAGGCATACACATACGTTTTATATTGCGATATGAAATTGGACCGTATTTGCAGTGCACTCTTGGAATAGCCATCTGTTTGAACGTTTTTTCAGAAAGCTCTTCTTTCGATAAGCCCGCGACTTGTATGTTTATACTACGCTTACCTGCTGTGCTTCCATTCGGTGCGAATGTTTTTAAGGTTGGCGTTTCGCATGCTTTCCGTATCGAATATGAAAATCCTCGCGTGGTTTTCAACATTTTGCCGGATCTGAAGTGTAGAAAAATGCAATTTGGGTAAGAAAGGAAAATCTATGTAGGCCTATAGCAATATCTAAACATTTACTTTAACGGAAACATTTTGAAAAAATCTTTATTCATTGCAAATATTTGTCGAGCGAACTGGTTAAGTCTCAGGGGTCAGCAACCTTTTGAGACGGAAGAGCCAAAAGTTAAAATTTATATAATTTTTTAGTTTTTAAAGAGCCAATTTTTGTATTATGGTGTATTAATGGTGTATACACAACTTGACATCAAAAGAGCCAGAACTTGACATCGAAAGAGCCGCAGGTTGCCGACCCCTGGGTTAAGATATTAGCGCATTAAGCCAAGTACCTAAGGGTTGCGGGATCAAAACCCAGGTGAAAATTGCACAAAGGTGAACCAGGGTGCCTTGTAATCTTGGCGGTATAGTGTAATATCATCAGTGCCGACTTTACACATAGGTACGATGGGCACGTGCCAATGGGCCCTACGCAGTTTAGTTGCTCATTAGTCTAAGGAATCCAGTACATTGCTGGCCCCACGGCCTTTAATGTTGTTAAGACGGCACTGAATGTCATAGATATGTGATGGCCATGCAATTGACAAGCGAATTGGCTAAGATGTTAGCGCTTTAAGCCAGAGCCGCTAAGGTTGCGAGATCATGCAATACCCGGTGAAAATTAGACAAATAAATTCCGAATGTATTTGTCCTGGGAGTGCAGATCGCAGTGAAACCTTCGAATAAGGGCCCTCCATATAACGTACAGGGAAACCTGCGAATTAGGGCCCTCCATATAACGTACTACCTGGGAGTACCGCACCCTCGCAGTCGGCCCGGATCGATTTTGATGAACAAACTACCTCTATATAGCGTATTTCCTGCGAAACGCGACATGTGCACTGTTTTCTTGGGAAAAAATCACGGTTTTACTTGCAAAGAGCGTACGCCAAAGCATGCAACAATGAAACTGGGAAATCCCAAAATGAGAGGTTAAATGTCCAATAAAATACATTAGCATTGTGAATGCATGTTTACAATTTAGAAAAGGGATTTCGATACATAAATGTACACCCGATTATGTAAAAATGGCTACATCTACATAGATGCAGTTGTATACGAGCATATTTTTGTTTTATATACTATAATGGCTCAACGTGAAAATCATACACCTATACCTATCCCAACATGGTTTGCATTTCATTTTCAAAGTTTAATAAGCAAAATAATTTTAAATTGAGATTTTTGGTTAACATGTTATTAATTACATATTAAAGAACAGAAAACAAACATCAACACAGAAAATAATTTCTAAATAACATAGATAAATACACAAATCAATGTCAAAGTTGAAAAGCACTAGCTGTCAGAGTGAAAATCATACAGTCCCAATTTCAGGAAATTCTGAGACATTTGAACATGCAGATAATTCACACCAACGTTGATGTAGAACTGATGTGGATCAAGAAAACTTTTGCGTGTTAATTCACACCGCAGAACTTAGT
>JAQGCC010004784.1:0-12564 GCA_034698905.1 Xestoiulus laeticollis | reverse complement strand
ATCCATATCCATGTAATCAAACAAACACCATGCGCTCCCTTCTAACCAAGTTAAATAAAAGGTTTTAATAATAAAAATAAATGTACATGTACATACACCTGTACTAGTATGCATTACGAAAGCTTATGAATGATTCCCTAAAAGCAATTTGATTCCCTCACAAGATAAAAGTTAAATGTGACAAAAATGAGTCATGAATGGAAGATTTGTTAATTAGTTGAAAACTAATACGATGATAAGCACTGTCTGAAATCTTTCCATTCACGAAAATTGACAAATTGCATAAAGCATAAACCTCATTATATACAACACGAGAGAAATGAAATTTGTTTCGATCGTTGCCCGATCCTTGTACTGTACATTGCATAGAGTGGAAAAATTGGTCGGCCATGCTGCATGGTTTTGTTATTGTTGTTGTTTACCTTCGCCACTTGTTACCTTTCCCTGTAATCCACCTTGGTGGTCTTTCATTTTGCCATGCAATGCACGCCAAAAGTGGTTTAATTTTACCTTGGATGGCGTTTGCCTCGCATGCCAGTTACTCAATAAAGACATTTTAATTCGTTGCAAAGAATTTCACCTTGATAAAAAACCGTCTGAAAAAGAAAAAGTTGGATCGCCGTGCGAAGGACGTACAGTGTACATAAAGTTAATTCGCTTTTCACCTTGAATTTAATAACTGCATGTGAGAAGTTATTAAATACCCTACGGGAGTTTTTTATCTGTACACACTACTCACTTGCCATAACCCAATTTAATCCCTTTAGTTCGCAATATACGAATAATCGTTAGCGTAAACAAATATTTGGAAAAATTCAATGCACAGTTGCTTACATGTATATACTGTATCAGGGTCAATTGGGTGCCATCTGGTATCAAGAAACGAAAATGTTGATCCACAACCACGCTAAAAGAACATGCATTGGGTCCTCATCCTGCATTTCGGTCCACTATGTGTCATATGCCACAAAGTCGCCATACCACCACATACCATCTTGGTGACACTCTGCCTAAGGTTTTTTGGTGAGATGCACATGAAATCCTATTGGCTCAGCTGGAGCCCTTTGTTGGAAAGGAGTTAACCAATCAGATGTCACATGTCAAGAGCTAGGATGGGGTGTGAGTCTGTAAATTGTAAATGAACTACCGAAATTGATTATGGGCCTCATGAGAATAGCATCGTGGTCACTTTGAATTTTGATTGAGTTGAACACGTAAAGGCTTTTAGAAATATTGTCAAACCTATTTTTGGACAATTATTTGTACCAAAGACACACTGAGGGATAATTCTGGAAAACAGCCACTAAATAAAAGCTCATTAATGATGAATTCTGGTCACAAGTATCAAATTACTTGTGGTCAGTGATCTAAAGGTGATTGACGTTGAATTTTTAGTAAACTTCTCTCCCTTTTCACACACAATCAAAGGACTATGCCCTTATGATGCTAAGATAAAACATTTCATAAACATGTTTTGAAAATAAAATACCAAAAAACAAATGCAATGTTTTCCTTAAATGTTTTAAAAATATTAATGAGGTCTGCCAAGTCAAAGGAAAAGTTTGGACATTCGAAAACTGCAAAAGTACAATGTTGTGATCAATGTGTTCACTTTATATACATGTATGTATGTATATGTACGTGTATATACTGTACATAATTCTGGGGTATTTTGCAAAAGATGCAATTCATAAAATAACTTGAAAATTTATTTCACAATTTGATACATGTACACTGTATATGTATTTATAGAAAACCCGTTTTACAAATAATGCAATGTTAATTTGTCGGCACATTTCAACGTGCATATTACGAGCACTTCAAGCGCCTTAATTCCACTTACATGTACATGTAGTTCATTCAGATTACAGAAAAAAATATCTCAAATTGATAAAACGGGAAAAAAGTCATAATACCACTTCAGTTAAGCAATTTCGTTTCTATATGCATAAGTGTTTTATAATTACCTCTGTATTTTTTAGCCAGATCAAACTAATTGAATTTATTTTGAAATGAAAGACATGGACAAAGCCTCGTGGCAATACATGATTACATTAAAACAATAATTAAAAAATATGCTTTTTACAGAAAGGGAATCAATAGTGTTAGGTAATCTAATAGTCTGTAGAGAAAATATAATGTAACCCAGTGTAGCATGACTAACCGGGGTTTCTGGAAAGGACAAATTTCCCACAAGAGTGCATCCAGGGATTATACGTGGGTGGACATTTTCAGCGCCTTAATTCCTGGGTCAACACAGGTCTTATCGGCATTATGGTATACTTATTGGCAATAACGAGATGGTGCATTTTGCCATTGTTTCTCTCACCCCAGTTTGGCAATATTAATATCGGTGTCCCTTATCAGTATTCCTAGAAGGAAACAATTCGACCGTCGCGTCGTCGAATTATCAGCAAAAACAAACAAAAACCCGGTTTGTCACCAATCGACACTCTTTCGCATAAATGCCAATTTTATAAAACAAAAACAATTCCAGGAACACACCAGGAAATGCGCAGGAAGAACTGCAGGAATGCGACCTTAAAATTCGTACAAGGAAAAAAAAAAGTCAAGAAGTAGGCGAAGTGAGTGCGAGTAATACCTGCAACATGCCAACCAAATGAATGCTGGGTGTGTTTAGTGTAAAGCTTACATGTACATATGTATAGTAGTACAAGCTAAAAATATGGTTTCTGCATGTGCAGTATGTTAGGTCAATGAAAGTGTTAGTATACATGTACATAGCAGTTCCTGAAGTAGTTTGGATTGTGTACTTCATCTTTGTACCTCATCATGTGTGACGAGGGAGGAAGGGAGGGGGGGAGAAGAAACATATTCACTATATACATGGAAAACATGCATGTACATACTGTACATGTGTACATTATACTGTATATGCTATAAATCCAATTTATGAAACGTGGCCACTATGCAGAGGTGGTCACTTTAGCAGGTTTTACTGCATAACATTGTTTAGAACCAACTTCTTGGTGAAGTATCCATCTCATAGAATAAGCTGCATGTAGTCATACTGTACACTCAAAATTCAAATGAGTTCATTTATTTCAAGAAAGAACTGAGTGAATTCTACTAAACCATGCAGGAACTGCATGTATAAGTGTGCCTACTATACATCAAGGGCCCTGGTTCGGAGCTGTCAGAACCGGGAACCCGATGCGGATTTCCCAAAAACTACGACTTTTTTTCCTTCATCGGGCTTCATTTCCTGGAAGTATCAATTGGTAAGGATTTATGGGCGAAGATCAACAATTAACTCGTTTCGCCAATAAATGGCGCCTAATAAATGCGATGGTGAAACGAATCGACGCAATAAAAAACGCGAAACGCTTGAATTTCACATTAAAAAAAAATGCGACCAAAGAAAGAAAGAAAGTTCTTCCGATGCCGTTCTGCCATTCGCTCCAATTTTAATTCTCTCTTTTAAAGGTCGAATTAATTTCATGGGAAACACGAGGCGCGAGGGTTGGAGTCTAGGCCGTCCACTAGACGGCGCTGCGGCCGAAAGGCGCCACCTTCAAAACGTGAGCATGGACCTTGTCCAAAATTTTCCGTAAACGTGTTCAAATGAAAAAAAGTGAACGAAAACATTCCTGTGAAATTTACCGTTGAAAAACAGCATGATATGCTTTTTCAACTTTTATAAAAAAAAGTTTATAAAAAACATTTTCCATGACGTGCATCCAGACGTATGGAAATTCCAAGTTTGATAGCTATAACAGAACTCAAAGATGCTGTTTTATAACCCAATTTACAATGTTCTGCAAATGACCACATTACCCTCATCTTGGTATTTATACACAAACTAAAACAATTTCCCCCTTGCCATAATCTGATTTAAAAACCACAGCTAAATAAAATGTTAAGGTTTATAAAATGTTTAGTAAACTGTAATCACTTTTTATTGACGTTACATGATGTTAAATGAGATAAAATGGGAATTCCCCATTGCTGATTTTGAGCGGGCCATTTTTTAACTTTTGCAATAACTAACTGAAAACAAATAAATTGTTTATACATGTATGTTGAATTTCCATGACTTTTTTTTTAATGACTTTTTCCAGATCTGTTTAAATTCCAGCTCTGGGAAAATGAATGCTACCAGTGCACAGTTTCAAACATGTCACATTGGTATACAATGTATACATTACTCTTGCAGCCAGAAATGCATCTATTGAAATGGGGAATCTCCCTTAACAAACTCAATGAGGATGTCACCAACGCATCTTAAAACATCTCAAATTCAAAATGATCTACAGTACACTATTCTCTACAAGCTCACATTTCAGTTGTATGGAATATGAATAAGCCTATACTATAAACACTACACCGAATGAGCCATATTCGGAATGACGCCATCACGTGCCCTCCCCCTCATCTTTCCAATGCTGTTTTTGCTTAGGAATGGCACACGATTTGACGGAAGAAATATGTTGTGTTCTCAAACCCCAAAAGAACCGTTAGAGTTAAAAGCAAGACACATATTCCACATATATATCCCACGTGGTTGCCCTTACAGCACAGGGTTGTAAGTTGAGCACTTCCAGATTGGAAAGGTGTGCTGTTTTGAAGGTCGTAGGTGGCATCTGTGTTTATATTTATACAGAGGACATTAAATGAGGAAGAGGGGGCTACCTAAAATGGTTTCGCCGTCGCAGTTCTAACCCTGTTATGTTGTTATTTTGAATTCGCTTCCTGGGTTCGAGCCAAAGGTAACATGACATTTAAAGCAAATGCCAAAAGAGAGAGGGTTTCAACGGCGCCCCCGTACGGACATATTTGGCATAGCACCAACGGAAAGGGCGTATCCCCTAAGGAGAAGTCACTACAAACAATCCAGTCCGAATTCCGCACTGAGCCCTAGCTACTACTGCATGGTGGCTAGACTTTCAACACTTTCGTTTATCGATTTTCTGTCTGAAAATGGCCCTGGAACCTTGAAAAGGCTGGCTGGGCCAACATTTTTTTCGGCACGCCAATGTGTATATGGGATAAATTGATGCTATTTATATTTGGTGATATCATTGATAAATATACACCAAAATCAACTTCAGAAGTCGAAGGGCGCCGCACTCTATAAGTCTATTGATGAAAACATGCAGATTAGAGTCCGCACCAGAACATCAAATTATGAACTCAAATTTGAAAGCATGTTTGTGACTGCATATACTGTACATTGTATATATTCACTGATATGCCGTATTATATGCATGAACTGCAAACGTGTAACAACTTGGAAATATGGTTACCAAATATCAAGTTTTTGACATGTTAGTCAACATGTTTAATGGCACATTGAACGAAGTATATACACATTGCAATTTGCAAGATACGTCAATACAGTGTGTCTATTTTAAGGAGTTTTGGGCAAACCCTTCCATTTGATATAAGTTTATACATTACATGTATTTTTGCTTTATAACGACTTTTTAGACTGCAGTATCATCCTATACTTGTAACACACTTTGAAGCACTGCAATGACAACTGAAATTCTTTCACTAAAGTTTCCTACTTGATTTCCATAATAATCATTATATTTTCAAGTGCCATGCCAAACACGCCATTCAACTTATGCAATGATGGTTAAAAGTGCCTATGTTGGGGCACTGTTCATAAATTGAGTCAACCAGTTGATCGTGTACATTAGATGCTTATCATAGAAGTAATACAATGGTTGAATACATTTTGTGAGATTAATTAGCAATATAAAATCAAAATACTGTATTACAGAATGGAATGTTCTACTCTCAAGGTGGGGAAACTTTTTCAACTAAACAAAAACCTACAATGTACATGTATCTTAGCGTGGCTAACATTTAATTTCATCATCATTGCATTCTGAGTTTCATGTTTTCTTAAACATTTTGTCTTAGAATCTTGCGCAAGCACCATCCCCAAAAACCCTATTAATTCCAACCTTACCGAAAATGTAGTCAGCACATTATGTTACCTATAGAATAGATGCCATAACTACATTATATTTTGGCAATGTTTAAACTTTCTTCATCTTTCGTCATCCATAAGTACAGCCGTACAAGGTTCTTAGTTTATGACGTCAAATACTATAGTATACATGTATATGTTGGACGACACCTAACCTTCAGTTACAACTGGCTCTAACAAGAGATAACGGTGGAATTACGGCTTGTCTTAGATCAAGAATTACATTAACTAAAGAATGGCGTAACCTGACTTTGCGATAATAAAGTGAGATAATAGTCCTAAAAAAGCATAAAATATCTATGCTTGGACAAAATAAGGCCATCTATTGATGACGAGGACATTGTTCGAACATTCCAATGGCGACGTTGACAGCCTTGATTTAAATATATAAATAAACATTATTATTTTAATATCTATTATACGCTGGTGTGGGTTTTTTTTTGCTTTTGATAACAGGAAGCTAAAATAGTCCGATTAAAAATGGAATTACCGGTGATATCAATGTATGCCTATCACAGAGAATATGATAGTGTCATCATTGTCACAATGGATAGTTTTGCAAAAAGATTGTTCATAAATAGAGAACACTTTGTGCAAATCATGTTTTAAATAAACTTAATCCTCCAAAATACATTTCAATTTGTTTTCTATATTCAGTATTTTCATATAGTGGCCTTCAACTTTTCCATTTAAAATTTTCCGATATATAATTCGTAATTCAATATAACCTAAATTAAGTTTAGTTTTAATTTACAACATCAATGATATCGCCTCTAAAATACAGCAGGCCTACGGCCGTTAAATTTCGCAGTAAAATGTACATGTATTGTAATTATAGTAGTGAAATAATATCTTGTTGATTATATAATTAATTTTGCATCAAACAGCATAGGAGTATACTGATATATAGAGAATTCATGCATGCATGTTTTATACCAACTTGCATGCATGCATATAATTTAGTGTATAATGTATATACATTATTCACCGTTTTGACGTGACTGAAATTCTAAAGCTGAATGCCCCCATTCATAACGTAACGACGCTTCATTCACATCACGTGTTCAGTGGTCATAGCTTAATGGCCGTCCATTGGAGGAATGTCAACAGCAAGAGGCATTCAGGATGCATTTATGTATTTTGGTTTACCTAAAAAAATTAATTTGACCAAGTGAAATTCGACCGATTTATTTCGTCTAAGACAAAATGAAAAGTGTAACCACTACAAATGATTTCAAAAAATTCCGCATTCCCTTTGCCGACATTTTTTTTTGTAAGGAGGATCTTGTAACAGAATCTTTAAAGTACTACACGTGTGCCGAAATAGCTCAGTTGGGAGAGCGTTAGACTGAAGATCTAAAGGTCCCTGGTTCGATCCCGGGTTTCGGCATCACTATTTTTTTTCATTCAAAAATTTATTAGATAGACCAATAGAGTAAGTTTAACTTTGCTTTGCCTTTTTTGAAACCTTTTTAGGAATTAATCTATTAATTAAAGTTCGTTTTAGATTGAACAATAAGTAAACTTGTCGTTCGGGTACACGTCGGCTAACTAACCGTAAACTAACCAGATAGATTCTTACATGTCATCTACATGTAAATGTATAGTATGTGTACATTATAATACGATTCTGAAATGCTATATAATCATTTTTCGTCCATATGTATGCCCAATTCAAAATGGCGTCCATTTTTCAGAATTTATCAATGGACTAATGTATACATAAGAGATAGGATTTAGCCAGAATTCACTTAAACGGCCCTTTTCCACGCCAGCCCTCCTGAGGCGTGTTTGTGTTCACACGGGATAAATATAAAAGCGCGTAAATATTTATTTACGTATTTATTAAGCATTTGTTTGATGTTTTTATGCGCCATCTAGAAACCTTATCACATATAGACGCCTTGCCTTCGCCCGTCTTCTGATAAAACCATTTACCAATTCCTTGCAATTGAAATTTAAAGATTCCTAGAACATATATAGTGCTTATCAATTCCACGATTGTATACTTCCTCGTTCCTGCTCGCCCTATACATCCAACCAGAAACAGGGATGTAGTTGCAGGAATTTCGCCGCCATTGAAATGATTAGAATTAACAGATAAAAGCATTAGAGATACCCTCAGATATGTACGAAAAATGCGTATCATGGGCATGCTGGCGTCGCATGTAAATATTTTGAATAGCGGCAGGTTAGTTGCATCAAATTAATAACAATAATATTATCAAGCTATATAGCAAGATAGGTGTTTGCCACGTGCTAGTTTCATACGGTGAAAACCGTTGAAGAATTTCATCGATATGACAGCATGGAGTGCACAAGCATTCCTAAAGCGTAATAAACTAATCTGTAAAATCACTGGTTGCTATACGCTAAAACTAATCTGGCACTTCTCAACAGAAGTGCCAGACTGTCCTGACAGTTTTGACTAGTTTGGCAATTACAGGATACACTGGTATCTGCATGGTGGTGGTACCAGTTACTGATGTGAAGTATAGGATGTGTAAAGTTCGATTATGGATGACATTTCGAATTTTATATAGTAGATATTCTGGAAACGTGATCCAGAAAAGATTTATAACAAAAATTCACATGTAAATTTATTAAAGCTCTTACAAAAAGCACAAATGTATAAAATAAAAGACTTAACCCTTTGATGGCCACCTCTGATGACTCCAAGAGTTTAAATCTTCAAAAACTCCATTTTCCCTTTTAAATTTCAGGTGAATGTATACATGTATAATGTATGTCATAGTGTATGTGTATAAGTTTATGATCATTACTGTTATAATTGAAAAACTGATTTCTTCATGAACAGCCAAACACCAAATTTAAAAAAAAATGCTTTGAAACAAAAAAAGTATTTCCAAAGTATAATATGGTCATTATCAATTTTAATATAAATTCATAGCACACATGTACATTTACATGCATGTGAAACATACATCAATTAAAAATGGGATGGGGTAGTGGGCAATCGCAAAAGGCTCGATTAGCCAACAATTTTATATGCATATACACGTAAAAAAATCAATGATTCGTCAATTGACGACTTTGTATAATGTTCTGAAGTTAAAATAGAAGCAAAACATTATTCCCCATCGCATAATCACGAAACCAGGACTGTCCCAAATATCAAGAATGATTCACGGTCTCGTGGACTAGACCATAAAGCGTTTGTTTAATCCAGTATATATATATAGATTCGTTCCTTGACACTGTTACACTGTTCATCGTGACAATCAACATTATGCACATGATATATTTAGGCAGTCGTGTAAATTTTAATCAAGATCACATGTTGCCAAGGGGTCGCCTGACTATTATAACTTCATGTAAGCCAAATAAGGGCAGCAACAACAACGTCTGCATCAGCTAAAACTTTGGCCTATATAATTATAAGTCTAACTTTTTTTTTGAGCAAATACTCCATTTTGCAACAGCCTATAACTATTCCCCAATATGCTGAAAAAGGACTTGAGTAAACTTGCCAACTCCAGGTTGTTGCTTAGTCACTATGACTTTTGTGTTAAGTTGCATCAATTTGGAAATTTGTCCAGATTTGCAACTTGCCAAACATGCTTGGTACATAAATACCATCACTGTCTAACGCATGGAATTTCGTGTTAATTAATACTTTGGACATGCTTTCCAGAAAGGACAATTGGACATGTTTATAAAGGATGGAATGGTATACCATGGTATATAGGACACGTGTACAAAGTATATCATCTCAATGTTACAAGTTTTACTCAATCCAGAGATGAAACCCAGACTTTACAACAACATTGAATAGTCATCATTAGCATTTGTTGTTGCTGTTGTTGTTATTTTGTTTTTCTAGATACAAGTGCTCGTTACGGCCACTCATTAGATTCTTAACCTTCTCCTATTGCAAAACCTGAACGTCGCATATTTCGCAGTTATGGCAACACACACACACACAAACGATCAAAGTTGGCAAAGCACCACGTGCTGTTTACAAGCCTATGCAATATAGGCTGCAGTGGTACCGGATGCGCAACAAAATCCCCAGAAAATTTGGATTGGCGTATTCTCTTGTTTTGATGACAAAATCTATTCGGCGAACTTCGCATTTTCAAATTGATTCGGAGCCAAAGCGCGATAAATGCTTACTACAAAACAATAAACAGCTTCCCAAAAAATGGGTGGTAATGACACACGGGCCTGAAGACGGTGATGTGTGAAAAACGAAAATACCGTTTCAAAATGGCCGTTAAAAGTGTTGATAAACAGTATGCATGCACGAATTTCCCATAACATATGATTTCGTAATTTCAATGAGACGTTGAGAATTGGGAAATGGATGCGAAGTTGGCATCTTTGAGCCAAGGGGAACATGACCCTCAAATTTGTCTACATGTTACTATCACCAATCATCGTTTTGTACATCAGAAGCTTAATCGACGATTAAAATTTTCAAGGTGATATATGCTGCAATTTGCGATTTTTGGGAGAGGTGATACAGAGAGGACAAAAAGCGTGAAGCTTTTAATGAGGGCATAAACACCTTTCTAACATATTTTACACCGTGCATGACGTTTTGCAACACCGTTAGCAGCCCCATATATAACGGTGATGTAAATTTGCCAGTTCTAAGAAGATGAATTTCGTATACACAGGCAATGTGCAGATTTTAATAAATTAATGTGGTCCATGTCAAATCAGTGCTAGGAAGCTTATATGAACAGGATGTTGAGGCAAAAGGTACGCTAATAGCACATACGTGTTTATATTTAGCAAAAAGGTAAATTTTTTAGGACAATTTCATAGCCAGTGACTTTCTAAAACAATACAAATGACTGATACCCCTTGTGTTTTGCCCCTTTGGAACACATTTTTAAGCTGTCCACCTCTTGGCCCTATCCCAAATATTTAAATGACAAGTTAATACCCACCCTGATGGGATTACTTGACAAGCATGAGAAGACAATCTGTCTGAGGTCAAAATCAGGTTGATGAGGTGGTCTCATCTATATGCCATGGTATTTGGTAAGAAACTACACCAGGTTCATAATTACCATGAGGAATCAGCACATATCCTATAGGACTATACAGGGTTTTATATAGGAAAGAAAAATATAGTTAATTGCTGCATATCGAGGAAAGTCGAAAAACTATAAAGGTAGAATTCATTGCAAAAAGGTAGGAATTTCAATAAAGATGCTAGCTCTCATGAAATTTCTTTGGTTTTTCTATCAATTAAGTGATATAGATCATGTTTATACCATATTAGAAGAATCAGACAACTGCATGAACTTGTATTGAATGCAAAGATATTGGGTGTTTTTAAAAATAACTTTTGAAGTTTGGAACAAACTTTCTATGAATCTATGAATTGCTTCCTATCTCCAATTTCTGTCCAAGAGTTTCAATTAGTCTTGACCAATACATAGAAGAAGAAAAACAAAATACGATATTGTTTTCGTTTATATTTTCATCACTATTTCTAGTTAATGATTCATTATTGCTCGATAAACTACCATTCATAACGTTCCACTTAATTTTTTTTTTTAAATTGTGATTTGGTCAAGCTTACAAAAGAGGTTAATCACAAATCGCTATAACGCTGGAACAGCTTTTGGGGAGAACTGTGTTTTTGTGCGCTTTTGTCCTCGATGAATCGTTGCAACCTATGGTGCATATCATAAAATTACGGAGCCTTCCAGGTGCTTTTGTTAACACCCCCTATGTTGCAACTGCTGAATCCCAGGCTTATGTTGTAAACCCCACGTATAACACCTGTGTGGTTTTTCATATCAAACTCGTCACAATTTTCGGGTCTGAACCCACTCGGGTTTCATCCCTCCACCTTCGATACGAGCACCCTTTATTACGATAATAAATTATTAATTATTAAAGGGGAGGAGGCCACGTGACCATCCCGTTGTACGGTTCGTAGTCTATAGTACGTAATAAACGAGGGGCTGGAGAAGGTTATTACCCTAATAAAATCCTCGTAAAACCATATTCGCACTTTTATGACCAATAAAGGCGCATTTCACCCCCCTTTGCATCAAATTTAAGGCTTCCAACACTTTTATGTATCAATCCAAGGGAAAATACACGTAGACCGTAGCGCCCTCTATCGAATCCCCAAAACTGGGCTAATTAATTATGAAAATACTACCCCCCCCCCCCCCCCCCCCTTCCTATCTTCACCCTTCTTCTGTCGACACGCAGTCTCTCATTAGGTTTGATCGTAAATTCAAATCATATGACCATCACACTCAACACTATAAGAAAACGAACACTGTTTTACATCAACCTGTTGCTCAATGGATGTTATGCATATAGTTACATGCATGTATCTCAAGCAGAATTGGAATGCGATCATTTTGAGATAGTCAATATGACCTAATTTTATACTTGGGGATGTCACATGACATCTCCCCACATATTTTCCAACCCAGATTCCGCACACAATTTCGGCAATTTGGGTAAGGTTATAGTATAGGTTTGGTTAGGCTAGGTTATAGGTGTGCCGAAAACGTCCATGTGAGCAACTACACTGTTAAAAAATTCCGTAAATAATACTGTAATAGTGCCTTAAAGGTTGAAGGAATTATACCCTAGAATGT
>JAQGCC010004783.1:0-12569 GCA_034698905.1 Xestoiulus laeticollis | reverse complement strand
CGGTATGTATGTTTTTTATCACATGGGTTGAGGTTTTGCCTGAAAAACAAAATACCTCGAGAACTTTGACCTAAGTCATTCGCTTCGCTCGGGACAACGGTCAAAATTCAATAATACAGATTAGTCCTGAATTTTTATTTAAAATTGAGGTCAACCAAACAAATACTTTGGATAATTTAAATTTGAAACAATAGGATTTTGCGAATCAAATAGTTTAGGATGTTGGCCCGCTATATTCAATTTCAAAATGGCATGTGGCCCGCGGCTAAAAAAGGTTGAACATCCCTATTATAAGCATTCCTCCATAAAGGTATTTAATTCATTATCTATATCCAGTATACTATACATACATCCGAGGCCCTTTAATCACGGCACCGAGTTTCCCTTGGCGTCACTAGATGGCGTATGGATGCTTTTTTTTTCTGTGGCTCCCCCATGAGTATAAGTAGGTGGTTTGTTCCCCTTTCCCGTTGCCTCTCCTAGGGCAATAAATTGGAAGCGCTTAACTGCCTGTCGAGATAATAACGAATATTGCAGAAGAGGGAGAATAAGGGGAAACAAACAAGTGAAGGGGAAAGCTATCACGTGATCAGGGGTTTGAATTTAAGCGAAAGGCTCACTTTTCCTTTCTCCATACCTACTGTCACTGTCTCGCTGTGTCTGCTTGTTTGCAACAAATCCGGTCTTCGTGTCCCGTGTTTTGCAATTTACAAACCTCGCTTTTGGTATGCGTGTTGTGTCGCACTTCAAACATTGGATTAATTGGATTTTTTTAGTCATACAAAAAAAATTCGAATGGACTATATCGTGTTTTAAGGAATACACGGGATCTCTATTGTGGAGATTCTATAGTGGTGTTTTTTTTTATAAGACTTCGATAATATTTTACGAGGTGTGTATAGGGAGGTATACTTTATTTGCAATGTAACTTTTTTGAAATCACTCGAGTGGCTTGTCATGCTAGCGTAGAATCTTATTTCTGAAATGAAATTATCATATAATGTATGAATTAAATTATATTGGTAGGTTTGGTATACTTTGTCAATATTCAGTATTCGAAGTATGTATTCGATTTGAAATCTTTGAACGATGATTGTACTTCGTTGGTTTAAGATTGGAATAAATTTAAAGTCATTATAATTGTTGGCTTTAAAATATCACAAATAGTAACACTATCTTGTTATTTCCTTAACGCATTCACAACTTATTGCTAATAATTGAATGACTCGTGCACATACATTTATCTAAGTATCACGTGTATTGTATATACGGTTTATTGTGTTGGATATAATGAGACCAATTTTTGATTTAGTTTTAATTATTTAAACGGAAGTATGAAATTGTGCTGATGAATTTTAAGGTTTTTTGTATTATCAAATGCATGAATTATATATATATTTTGGTTATACTGTTCATGTAATCGTTTTTGTATCTGTTGTGCTTATTCTTGATGCAATAAAAATATTTATAAATAAAGTGTCATGTTTTAAGGTTTTTTTTTTGTTTTAATTCTAAATAAGTTTTCCTTTTATATTTATAGGGTTAACATATGCAGAGTGTATATATACATGTATATGGTCCTTTTCATATAAGGACCTATATAAAAACTACATATAAAAATATATAAAAATTGATATCAATTAAGCCAATGTGACACAGGACCCAAATGTGATCTATGCTTTGCACAATTGAAGTTTTATATATAATAAATTTCCTTTGATGGGGAAATCGTCATTTTTTATAAATCAAGCTTTCTATAATACCTCACATACATGTATACTGTCTTAATTGAGAACGGAAGTATAATGGACCTTATTTGCTATACGTTTCGCATATATACTGGTTTATATGCATCATCATGCGACTATATATGCATGTTTGTAAATTCGCGTTCGTTTACATTGCATCAAATCAGTCAATATACAGTATAAACGTGAGGTCTTATGTACGAGTGGAATGGTCCTATATAGCATAGCATGCACGTGCAATGATAAACATTTCGCCCTGACTTCCCTCCTTTTCAGGTTTGGTCTGCTCCAAAATATTGATCTTGAATGGACCTCTGAGCTATTTCCGAGACATTCACGCGTTGCAGGCTGCATGAATTGCAGGTTCTAGTTTTCACAATGCATGCCACTTGTTTCGTTATGGATCATGTGTGCTTTTGTCGATGCTTTTTTTCTCTTTTTTTTTTTTCTTCTTTTATCCCCTTTTATAATGGCATTAATAGGCAGCAGAATATGCATGCTTGAGTTTTTACACAATGCTGCAGCAATTTAATGTTCAATTTATCCGGTATGAGCATGCACTATATATGGGGGAATGTGATATCTCCAGTTCCTGTATATGCAAGGGGGTGTATACTGTATATTATGCTGATTTCGTCATAAATGCAAACTATTTCAGTGTTTATTTGTTTACAAAATTCGTCCCATACATGTACGGGGACGAATGACCGTATACTCTTAATTACCATTAAAAATTATGGCACTTTGCCCCCTGCCACATGGCATACTACATGCTGACTGCAGGGTAAGAAATTGAATTGAATTGAATGTATTGTTGTGATGTATTACACAAGCAGTCATCTGGTAAAAAACATACAGTGTACATGCATAGGTGCAATTACGGTATAATGGAAACGTATATCTTATATATATTGAAGACCGAAATATTGCGTATACAGGAAATATCTTAAAATAATGCATGATATTATAGTTTTTAATTATTATTTATGGAAAATACAATGAAGGTTTATAATGTATATTCTATTAGCTGTTTATTGGTTCGTAAGCTTTATTTTAATCTGAAGTATATAATATATCTATATAAATAGGTACAATTAATTGTATATCTTTTTTTTTTGCATTAATTGATTATACATTTCTATATACATGTACTTGTATTTATCGTGCATGCAGTTATTTTTAATTTAAAAAAAAAATAGGTTTGCGGACACTCTGCATATGTACATACAGACACAATTTTAAAATATTTTCTCTGAAATATACATGTATATTAAAGTTTTTCTATATTTCTAAGGTATGAATTAATTTTCTTCAGCCAAACAATATAATATCATTGTATGAATATAAATAAAAACGGGAAAAATTGTTGCTATATGGTTTTACTATAACTAAAATAAAGTGATTGATCCTTCCTTAAATATTTTTTATAGATCACGTGCACTTTAAAGCATTTCAGAGTAAAGGTCTCGAATTTGTAGTTTTCTACCCGTGTTGCCTTTGGCAACAGCCGTATAAAATGCTCTTTTATGGCACTATAGGTCGATAGACGCCATTTCTGATAAATGTTTTAATGTCGATTCTGACATCTGTGCGGGCGTTATTGATTCGCGTTTTAACCATTTTGTTATAAAGATTTACTTTATAGCCGGCTTGTCCATTTTATTTCATGTTTTTTTTGTACTTGTAAAAATGTTTTTTTTTTCTGTGTATAGGCCTATGTTGTGTTGCATTGACTCACAAAAGACATCATTTTGACTAAGTGTTGCTAGAAACAACGGATATACGTTTACACTTTTGTGAACACAGAATCTACCATTCGTATACATCATCTCTCTAACGATAAGATAATTTTACATTAAGACATGAACCAAGACTAATGGATTCATCTGTCCAACAGTTTAGCAGACAATTAAACGCATCCATTTTGAATGACTCCAATTTAACGCAAAATTCGTAATCTTATCTATTTTCATTAATTTCATGTCAACTTTTAATTAGCGTGTGTTTACGAAGCTAAAAACAGTTGTAAAAAAAAGTGCTTGGAGATGCCGGGGATTGAACCCGGGGCCTCTCACATGCGAAGCGAGCGCTCTACCACTGAGCTACATCCCCAACACGGTATGCACGAGCCAAATTGTCGTATAGTTATAGTAGATGGCATTTCAAGGCAAGTGTTGGCGTGAGGTCAATGTCTCTTTCGCTGAATATTGCAACGTGATTCGATGTCGAGTCGACATTGAATTTTGTATTCAACCTTAACAATGAACGTTAAAGCGGAGGAGGCTAGTAGTCGACTCAAATAGGCTTACGAATTAGGGCTTGTACAGGTTACACAAACGGGAGGAAAATACTGTTGATTTCTATACGCGAAAATACACTACAATGTAGTATGTTTAGCCAAATGCTGGAGAATTTTAATGCTATACATGTTGTTTTTTTGCCTTGGCCGACTTTTAGGAAATGATTTAGCCTCGCATATTTCGATTTTCATATTTGAACAAAATAATTTGTTATACGAGTTTACGATCGAAAATGATTTATAAATATGGCTGCATTGTTAAATTTTTCGGAATGCATGTTTAACACGTACCATAAAGTGTACATTTGGATGTAAAACAGGCAGCGCAAATTATATTTGCTAGATGATTATTTTATTCCCAAATTGTTATAAACTGCATTTATGAAATAAGCTAGAAAACGTGTAATTCTGAAATACAATCATACAGTACCAATAATTTTTTTTTTCATTGTGTGTATCAATATGCAGCATGTAAATAACTTTGTTAACATTCGTGTGTATATATTGTTAAAATGGTGTTGATGGATTAAAAAACTTTAATGTAAAACATTAGTGAATAGCATTTCAAATTATACTGTACATGATACACTTATAATTAACATGATGAACAAATGTACATATGTATTATAATATATAATGCGATATAACTTTACTTTATAATTGCTTAATTATCAATATATTGAAACATCACTATGTATATATATATATCGCCTATAAATCTGCATGACAATCACAATACAATTCTGCAGTATATACATGATATACATTACATGTAATTTTTCAATCGTTATACCGGCCGTGTACATTATACAGTGTATGCACATGTGTATACTGCATGTGTAAAAATACACTTTTAAAATGAGCCATGGTATCTGTTATTATTATGGCTGCATGGATTTATGGTTTCAAGCATTCGCTGGGGTTTCGAACCCATGCCCTGAGGATATGGGGATTATACTTTTGCAAAATTAAAATAATAAATAAAAAATATACATTTTAAGCTTGTAAACCATGCATGCATGCTAATGCGGATGAATCCATTTAATGCAAAATTAACAGGACACAAGAATTTTGAATTTAAAATAAAATGAAATGGGATATACATGTATGTTGTATATGTGATGGGCGTAAGGAATTTGAGAAGAGGAAGAACATGCGTGTTATAATAAAAGTATTTCAATTAATGTCCAAATATCCGGTGATAACTTTGCACGATGTTCTCAAGGGCGCAACAGGGAGTCGTATTTACACGCAACAACATACAAACCCGATATATATACATGCATGCACGAAACAATTCTGATTAAATATATATACAGTATGTATTGTCTGCAAAGTGAATTAAGCTGGACCTGATGACGTCAAAAACGTGTGAGTGCCTGTATTCATGCAAGGAACCGTGTTGAATATTGACTGCAATTATCACCTGCATGCATGTTCAATATTAGAAGTTTTATATAAGTTTTCACGGGTATACTTTATATTATGAGCTTGATATATTTTAAAATTTGGTATATATATTTTGTCCATGCCGTGGATGCCTCTCATTTTCATTTGGTTAAAAATGGTAGAATTGACAATGTCATGCAAAAAATATTGAATTTTTTATTTCTCGAAAAAGTCGAAAATTATGTAAATGTTTTAAATTCGAGTTAAACATGCACGCATATACAAAATTATATTATACAGTATATATAACTGCAAACATGTATAACTTTCGTTAACGGGAAAATCTGATACAATAATTACATGCATGTGTTTTTTCAAATGGATAAGTTTAAACAAAGTTTGAAGAAATTTATAAACTTAATTATAGCATATACTGATATCAAAAATAAGATTGAAGTGTATATTCACACTAAAACGTTGGGTTAAAATTCAACTCAATATTGAGTGCCACGCATATATACAATTGTACATACCAACATTGGGTTGAATTTAAGTGTAACAATTAACCTATAGGTTAAAGGTATACACCCAACGTTGGGTCACAGTTATTAACACAGGTTTTGGTTAAAATATGCCCAGAATTGGGTAAATGTGAGGTTTGTGTTATAATAAAGTTACCCAATTATGAGTTGATTACAAATATATTTGTAATCAACTCATAATTGGGTAACTTTATTATAAATAATATATACTGAATACAAACCTCACATTTACCAAATTCTGCATGCATATTTTAACCAAAACCTGTGTTCTGTGATCCAACGTTGCATGGGTAACTTTAACCAAACATTCGGTTGTCATACAATGTAGTTAAATTTAACCCAATGTTGGTATGTCCATAAAGCACTAGAATTTTAACAAAATCTTTTTAGTGTGCTGTAGTTTGTTTTGCTTTATCCATATCCATGGAAAATACAAGTTGTATATATACCACATGTCATAAATGTACTAGTTTACCATAAATAAGTGATTAAGTTGTATATAAATTCAAATGAAAGTTGTGATTACGAAAAGAAACGTCAATTATATATATATATATATAAGTAACGTTTGGAATAATTAAAAATGCATGTCCCGGATTGTAGCAAAAATTAGAGTAAGTTTGTGCATGTAGGCCTAATACAAAGGGAACATTGGAATCCCGCATTTTAGGCAAGGGTCCCTGGAGGACGTCCATCGACCCCTCGGGGGCGCTGTCGTAATAGCGGCCCCGAAGCCCGAATGTCCAGTCAGGGGGCCCTTTGCGAGGTAGCGCCCCCCTGCGAGAGGCAAGGAGGCCTGCAGGGGGGTCAGTTGTGGTAACCATGCACGTCACGTTCCTTTCGCTCACTTTGATCGTGATTGGATCGAGGGATGAGAGGCATCCAGTTGGACAATCAATGGGGATGACGTTGATCGATGGTTGTTGCGAAACAACCAGGGCAGGACCCATTGTCCGCTGGCAGGGGGGGAAATCCCTCGGACGAGTGACCCACATACGAGGCCGCTAGGGGGCGCCGCTCTACTTCGGGGGGATGCTATATCGAGCGCATTGCGGAGGAGGAGGTGAAGTCAGTGCTCCTTCATAAATCGCTATTATAAAACGTACAGGGCCTTACTGTTGCTTAAATTGAAAAGATCTTTAGACCTGGAAAACACGCAGTTGCAAGGCCAGGGAAATTGGATATAATGTATCTCCAATAGTAAGAGAAAAGCAATTTATTTTGAAAAAGTCAGGGAAAACACGAATCGATATACTCAGCCAGCCCTGCAGCGATATAGCCAATAGAAAAGGGGAATTCACATTTTAACTCATTTTAAGTAAATAAAAATTCATATGTTTTAACACGGTTTTTAATTTAAAAAATTCTCTACTCGTACAACTATATATGTATACACGTACAACACGTACGTATATAGTGTCCATGTGATTAAAGGATAAACTATTAGCCAACTTACTAAAACCTTATATGATTAATTCAGATATACTGTACTGTCTATACACGTACATATATGAAGTTAAGTTGGTGATTTGCTAAGCGTTGTAAATTCTTGTAAATTTCTATAAGCAAATAAATCAGTGTATTTCTATAAATCTTTAGTTTACATTGTATGTAGACACATGAATTATTCATATGAGAAAAGTATCTCTTCATATATACATGTAGTGAATTCAAAGTCATCACGTGATGCCGTCCATGTCTCAGCATTGAAACACCCATAAACCCTACTTTGTTAATTTAGCAATTTTGAGGGTGTATAACTTGATATATAAAAAAATGTAAATAATGATTTTTCAAAATGCCACTTTTTTTATTTGCTCTCAACAGATGGCGCTGACACGCAGCTTCCTCTCTCTATTGTTTATCTGACGTTTGTTTGCCGTTCAGGGTTCGCTTAATTAACTTTTGCCAAGCACTTTGGCACTTGCAAGTGAATCCACCTCTCTCCCTGCAATGCACGAGCGAAGGTGAAGTGTGAATCCCAAATGCAGTTTACATGGATGGAAGGAAGGAAGGAAGACCAACGACGTAGGCAGGGGGAAAAAACAACTTCCTCAGTCCATGGTGCAACTGCAGGGGTGGTCGACGTGGGGACCCCCCTGTGCTTATTAAAAAATGGTATTGTTGTCCTCGTGACTGTCCGAAGATGAAACTATTTATAGCTGGCTGCAGCTCTCACCTTCAAAAGCGCAACCGGAAATGATGCGTAACCAGGCGTGAAGCCCTTTCACACGACTAATGACTCTGCTAATGGTATACTTTCGGCTTTAGGGCGTGCAATGCCCTGGTCTTTTTATTAAAAAAAAAATTTGGGGAAATATGGGATCGAGAGCTCGTGGATGGTGCTTCTGACGACCGAAAAGCTCTTGTAGGATTTAAGTTAACAGAATTAAGGACATTAAAAGCAAAACTGCTGATACACATGCAACTTTTTGTATACAACACAGGCATTTAGATATATGTTGATGTGGCCGCTATTTGACACTAATGTTGCGTCGTCTTTAATTATGGGCACGATGGGCCCACGATTTTAGGGGCCTTATATACATGTCAGGTGCACATTATCTATAGTACATTGCTGTGCCCAACCCCTTGCAATGCACTATCAGCTGGCACCCTTTGACGTGACTGACGTCATTTCTTGAACTTATATACAGTGTATATAGTCGTGCCATTCATCATAGCCATGCGTCAATCATACCTTTGGGGTGATTTATAGAACCTTTAGATTCTAATCTATTTCTTGAACACCGTGCACGACGTCAATAAGACGAAGAAATAAATAGAACCTTAGCTTAGGTGCTAATAAAGCGTTTTAAAAGGTTCCACAGGTGTGGTAGTCGAGTGAACCTCGAAAGGATATGAGATTTTATATACAAGCTCACATGTATAGTTCATATATAAAAAGAGAACATATATGTGCAGCATATACACATCACATGCAATATATACAGTGTACATGCACCAATATGTGAAGCAATACAGATGTACTATAGATGGCAGCACCATAGGCCATTGGTCGTCAATGGCTCGATTCGCACGACGTCATCAATGTCACAATTTGGCTCCCGGTTTTCGTTGTTGACATTTCTCCAATCGGCTTAATGAGCCTGGAAGTCCTCCTTGTTCTGTCGACACAGTTCTGAAGCCTATAGTAGTACCCTCGACATGAGAAAAATGGTTTGTTCTACATAATAAATAACTGGAATTCTTCCTTTCCTCTCCATGACGTATATACACTATATCCCCTCTCTCTCTCTCAGGCTCCATATCATCGTCAATGTGTTCAGCGTATTGTTTAAAGCCTATAACGGAAATTACATTCGCCCTTTATCACGTACATTTAGTTCTAATTGACCAAAGATTGAAGGGCTCAGATAGGGTGCGTGCAGGCTCATATACAAAAATATAGGCCTTTTGTATATGGAGGGAAGGTCCCTTCCAATTATGTATACACTTACAAATTGCGCGTTTTAATTATGCGTCTCCAGGCGGTGGTTGCAGTTTTTTATGATGGCACGTATCCAAAAAAAAATCTGCTTTTTTAAACGATGGAAAAATATCAGAACTAATAGACTTACGGATATATACATGTACTTGAATTCGAACTACCCCAACTTTCAAAGTTTGCGGCAAATCTCTTGAGTTGAATTAATGAATGTGCAATACTGTCGAAATATTAATTGTTATATAAGTAAAGCATGCATGTATAACAAAGTTTTTAAAACTTTATATAAGGACTTCAACTATATACATGTATTACATTATATGAATTGGTAAGCTTATTATATATATATATATATATATATATATAATGAACAAAATTAATGTTAGAAAATTAATGACGTCAAATTGTATAAGCTTATTATGAAAGTTTATCAATTAAATATATATATATATATATATATTCTGATTGACGCATAAAATCCACATGTTTGTAACAATTTATAAAGTGCAATTGTGTATATACATCAGCAGGAAGTATTTATACTGTATATATACATGTACATATTGTAGCATCTGCATGAAATCGTTAATTCATGCGTGCAGATCCTCATTGTATATACAATAAGTTATATAATGCTGCACTGATGTGCACCTGCTAAAATATATTGAAACTTTCCTGACTTTTTAGGTATTTACACATATATTTACATGAATATATGCAGATTTATATATAGGTTGGACAATATACTCAAGATCATATATACATATCTTATAATTGATACTTTTTTTTATAAACGATGCGCTCACGCTTTTTTAAAGTATATCACTGCATTACAATCATGACCTTTTGATACAACTTCCTTATTTTTTGACTGTTATTGTTGCAGATTGCACACACACAAAATTTGGGTTATAATTTCAACCCAATATTGAGTGCTATACAGTATATATGGACATATATATACCAACATTGGGTTAACATTGTAATGAATTTAAGTGCAAATGTTGGGTTAAATCTATACATTATAACATTAATTTCCAAGCTTGGTTCTTACACTTAAATTCAATATAATGTAAACCCAATTAATGTTAATTAGTATGTCCATATAATGTAGAACTCAATATTGGGTTGAATTTAACCCAACTTTTGTGAGTGTGTGGGACCATAATAACATTAAAGTTGGTCCAAGGATTTTTTTATATATCTCCTTTGAATTGGCATGTATAAAAAAACTAAACGTGTATGCATGTATTTATATATATACTTATTATTATCATGGGTTCGAGTATAGCTATACCCCTTTAACGAATAGCAGGACGACCTCGTTGTACATTATACAGCATGGGCGAACCGGAAGTAGCCAAGGACGGACCTTCCCGACAAGAATGCTGCGTAGTTCATTCAGAATTTGCATTGTTCTTCAACAACCTGTTCAGATATATGCATACACATGTAATTGAACTACTTGAGTGAATTATGTATTGATTGTGTGTTTGGATTATGCAATTCGAACTTTCTCCTATACCCATTCATTGTGATTTACACCTCTTTGTGGGGTATAGTTATTCCGTGTTTTATATAATGTATGCCTTGTGAATGAATTAATATTTTATTATGAGCATTTTTGTGCCGTTGGCATTTGTCGAAAATGTCATAACAGATATAGTTTGCATGGCACATTATAGGCCTACTAAAGTATTTAGCAATATCTTACTCAATATATGATATAAATATGAATTTAAATAACTGATTTTGAAGAATGAGAATTCACCATTTTTTAGTTTTGCTTATTGATGTTAATCAGGTTTCTTCAAATTGTTACTATAGTACATAGACCTATAAGTTTTAACCGATAATGAAAATAGTGGCATTTAATATTTTCTTTTAAATATTGGAATTTGAAGTTAGGTTTGCATTGTTTATTTTTTATACATATTGGTTCAAAATGAATATATCGTGAAGTGTGCATGTATACATTATCAGGATTATATATTACACATGATATTATAAAGTGTAATTACTTTAAGCGATGAGGAGACAGATCATGCATGGAATGTTTGGACACCGTATATACTTTGGAGATATATATTGACCACTCATTGGAAACGGGCGTGACCTTTAAAGTAAAATTCCACCAACAAAAGCAAACGTTCCTCTTTATTGCCACTTGACCATGCGGTCATAAAAGTGGATCAGAGTCCTGCGGTTTCTAACTTCCGTTTTGTTTAAGACGGGGGTAATCCCAACACGATATGTACATTAAAGGGGATTTCGAATCGACCTTGTATTTGAGACCTCATGGTCCATTGCAGAGGAACGATGATGCTATCTGCAGTCGATAAGATATATATTGCCAATAAACTTAACACGACGTGATGTCAGTATTCATTTATATATATATATATATATATATATATATATATATATACTGTATTTTAGTTTGTTGGCTTCAAACTTAATCCAAAGAATGTATATTCTCGTATATGCAGAATGTAATCAGGATAATGCGATGGGCATATTTGTATTTTCTGCAAGGTCGTATATGATGGTTTATATACATTAATGTTTTTGTGATCGTTTTCGTCAATTATAATATAGTCGTCAAATATGGTATTATTATAACATTAAATTAAATATATGCCTTATATAAATGTTTAATATGCATGTTTCAACTTTTCTCCCATTCAGTATGTTGAAGCATATACAGTATACAGTATGTGTACACGAGAAAACATCATTGTCATAGGCCTTTTTAAATTGCATATCTCAAATTGACACATGCAAGCCTTACATGTAAATTGCATATGTATAACGTCCATCTTGCAGCCCCAGTCAATAAAAAGTTCAACTTAAGAATTAAGACATTTACAATTTTATATTGTATGTACATGTATACAAACAGTGCATTTTACTGCTGAACCACTTTGGTCACACTATAAAAAAAAACTGGAGGTTGATTTTGCAAGTCATATATAGTCCAACTACTCCAACACGCACACTCTAAACTGAAGTGTCTCCTTTTGAGACATTATACATGTCTTTTTTGTATTATTCTGTCTCATTTTTATAAGTGTCTTTTTTTAATGTCTTTTTCAATCTAGAAAAGTCATTTAAAGTGTCTTATTTCGAAAGCGTCTTCTGTT
>JAQGCC010004782.1:0-12569 GCA_034698905.1 Xestoiulus laeticollis | reverse complement strand
AGGGACTTTCCGTATATCCAAACGGGAGGAGTTTGGACGTCCTTAGGACATCCTTAAGATGTTTTGTGCTGTGTGGGATGTTAGTAGCGCCACCAAATGGCGAATTTTTCAAAAAATCGCCGTTTCACCCGTTTGGTGGCGCTATTAACATGATTTGTGAACCATCTTTTTTGATTCTTTTTCAACGACTCGGTACTTCTGAAATAAATCGATTCAATCGATTCATGCTAGTGAGTCGTTCAAAAAGAGTCAGTCGTTCGCGAACGACCCAACACATTCTTTATTTAAGATGAGGATACATTTCGGATTTAGTCAATTAAATTCTATTGTATATTTCTTTTTATTACAACTAATATTTATAGATTTTAGTCACGAGTGTTTGCCCTCTTGATTTACTGAGTTTTTAGTTAACAATTAATTGGATTAATCCCATCTTTAAGCTAAATCATGCCGAAAGGAAAGAGACGGGGAAAGCAAGGTAAGTAGGCTTAATAAAGTCACGTATTTAGTAAAACGATAAAACTGCAGATTCTAACCTTGGACAACTTACGCCGCGTGTCACCATATGGTTCACTTTAAGTCTAAAAATTCGAGGTTTAAAATTATCCTACTTCATCTAACATGTATCGTATATGTTAAATTTTTGTTGGTACGAGCTCTGCGTCGTAATCATTTGCGCCTAAATTCGCTAGTACATGAACGTAGTACATACAGGTAATCCCGAATTTAATAAGTTTTACGAATTCTAGATTAATAATCAAATTCTTATTGGTATTTGCTTTATAATCTACATTTTGATTCACTTCTTCAATCAATGTGCAACTGGGTTGCCTATTGTTTCGCAACCCTATTACACCTTGATTGCGCAATCTTTTGGCATATGGCTACTAAAACTTGATATACACGTGTCTTCATTCACATTGGTATAACAACTTTGGCAGCAGTAGTAACTAGTTTAACCACCGCATTTGCAACTTTATAATTTATGGAGCGAAACTCTGGTAACAATCTCAATATTTATATTTTTTCCGCTTTTTGGTGGTGGGTATTCATCATGAATCATTGTGACATATGGCTCTAACATTTAACCTATCGAATTAGTAGTGCAAATACAAATTAGTATATATATATATATATATATATATATATATGTACATGTTGTGAATAACTTATTTTAAGTATAATTTGTTTTTAAATACTGTGAAATGACATGTTTTTTTTCATTGTTTCACATAACTTTGATCGTTAATCCGATTTTTTATTTAGATAACATTATCAAGTTACACACTTTGATAGTGTTATCCTAGACATCAAATTAGAGATCGAGTGGTGGAGTTATGTAATATTTTCAAACATTTATCGGGTTTATATCCGCTTTCTAAAAAATCTAATATTAGTAAAAATGCTGTGATTTAGAAAAAATTCAAATTTGCAAAAAAAAAAATACAAACATTTCTCTTGTTCCCTCAATGTATTTTTCCAACATTTTCATTAATTAATGAGTACATTGTACCACGCCCATTTTGGCACGTTGAAACAGGTTAAATAAAATTAATTAAGCTGCCGCATCTGGTAGAATGGAAGGATTCTCCTTGCTCAAGTCTGCCGAATAGTTTTTCCCCTCTGACTGATGAAAGTGCCCAATATTTCAGGCAGAATTTGAAATGATTATTTTATTCTGTGAAATGCTATAATCTACGTAAACCTGTGTTTCAAAAAATAAGTAAAAATGTTGCTTTTTTTTCTTGTATGGCCTTGTTTAGACATGTCAAATTTAATTTTTTTTTTTGTTGCTAAGCAAAACTACAAGTGGACAATTGTCTCACGTTCAATGTTCACATCATTTGAAAAACAGAATCTAATGCTTGGAAAATATAATTTGCTGAGCTCTACCATTGGATTGAATTTAATGCCTGTCCAGTGCGACATTATGCGGTTATTTTGGTGAATTTTTTCAGTTCAGTTTAAATAGAAAAATGAACTTTACTTCTGATTTTTGAGTTTTGCAATCTTAAACTCAACATTATGAGATAAATCTCAATATTTTAATAATATTTGATGTGCTGAATTTAAAAGAAAGGTTGAAAAACACTGAATGCGGATTTTGTCATTTATCTATAAAGCAGGGTTAGAAATGTCATAAATAGGCTAAAATGAGAAAAAGGATAAATCACAAAAAGAAGTGTCTAAAACATAGGGGCCTATACGGATTTTTTTATCACAAGAACTTGATCTTTTTCCCTTGCAATTTCTTTATACATGTAGATGTTGTATTTCAAAAGCGAACTTTCACTTTATTGTGGGATATGTTTCCCCAATTAGTTATTCTTGTAAGGATGATTTACCTAAAACCGTAATTGTTATTTTTTTTCAACATATGATAAACCAGGGTAAATTTTTACTTGCTGATAGCGCCCAGATCCGGTTGGCGATTAGGGTGCATGTGCTAGATGACCTATATGTGTCACCTTAGGGTGACCCAATAGGTCTGTATATCATTAATCAAATAATTTACTTACTAATTAATAATTGTTATATCGAAAAATAAATGTTGGATAAATTCGAATTTGCTACATACAAGTGAAAAAGGTGTAAAGGTGTCAAAACTGACAATTGATCCAAAATCTTGTTCTTAAATGTCAAATTTAAAAGTGGTTAATACGGCTGACAAAGACCAAATTCGAATTATGCTGCAAAGCAATTCTGAATTGTAGAAATCCACAAATTGGAACTATTGATCAAGGTTTCAAACCCGCCTCTCCAAATGACATTCACAACTAGTGGTTCAAGCCAGTTACAAATCTGCAGTTTTTCGAAAACATCTTACGAAAATATTGAACTTTTTTTTCTAGACAAGCGTCGCCAGGATTTAGTTCCTAGTGACGAAGATTCAGTGAACGACAATGGCAGTGTCACTAGCAGCATGTCTGATATTCGGAGTGTTTGTGAAGAAGGTGATAATATAATGCCAATACATGAACATTATGTTTTTAGAAAAGCTTGTTCTCAAGTTTGTGCTCCTATATAGTTGGTGGTGGAAATGGCATTGGAGCTGAGCCCGAAGTAGAGGAATGCGTGGAGCAGGATACATTTGAAGAAAAACTGAAGGAAGACATTGATGGCACCACGCAGAAAAGGTTTGAATTTCTCTTTTGTCGTTAGTTTTCCTTTCTTGTTGGACCAAATGAACCTGAGTAGCTGCATTGTTTTTAATCCTAGAGAAATGTTTTATTTAAAGTACATGCATCTCTGTGTTATATTTTATAATATTCCTATTCGTTACAGTGCCAAAGGTCGTCAGAATTGCTTGGAAGCAGTCATTAAGGCTTTCACCTCTAGATACATATTTGATTTTGTTATAGAAAGGTAATATTATAATATTATAATAAAATGATTTTTGTTTGCTAAAATATGTTTTTAAATACAGACGCATGACCATCACCGATTGTATTGAACGCTGCTTGAGAAAAGGTAAAGGAGACGAACAGGCAGCTGCAGCTACACTGGCCATATTGTTAGGCATTCAACTTGGCGCTGGAGAGGAAAGCGACAGTCTTTTCAAGGACCTAAAACAAGCCTTGCTGTTTGTAGCTTCGGATACATCCGCATCACCAAAGGCCAGAGCTAGCGTAAGAACTCGTCGACCATTTTTTCACCATGAAGGTTTTAAGATTTTCTTAAATTAATATTTTTTTACCATTTCCAGTGTTATACTGCATTAGGATTTTGTTCGTTTATCGCCGGAGGTGATGATGTAAGTGTGTTTTTCTTCTTTTTGCATGCTGGTAAAGTAGGCGAAAGAGGTTGGACCTGAAAAATTCCATTAATCCGGATTCAATTAAACCTGCTTTAAGTTTGTGACCAACATTATTAAGCCATGAATATTTAAAGAAGTTACTGTTTGTTTGCAGCCTATTTATGAAGTCATGCAGGCGTTGGAGGTCTCATTCAGTGCTTCATACTTAAAAGGAAATGGGGCTGTACCCAGTCATATTCCTGAATTAAGTGCTCTGCATAGTAGTTCGATCTCTGCCTGGAGTCTGCTTTTAACCCTGTTGTCTCCACGTAGACTTCAAAACATGGTCGAAACGTAATAGACGTTCCTACGATAATGCTCATTTTATTTGCCTGGCATTTGGTTGACGTTAAAGGTTAATTCTCTATTGTTTACAGTCATCTGTATCGGATACCAGAGCTGCTGGAAAGTTCTGATGTCGAACTTCGCATTAGTGCTGGAGATGCAATTGCTATTTTCTACGAAATCATTCGGGAAGCAGATGACGTGCGTTATTATCTTTTTATACTTTACGAATTGCATAACTCGATAAACGACTGATTTCCTTTTTTTGTTTTAGGATTTTGAAGGTGATAATATTGATGAATTGTGCGACAAATTAAAACAATTGGCAACCGACAGCCACAAGTACAGAGCTAAGAAAGAAAGAAAACAACAACGATCAAGTTTCAGGGATATAATGAAGGCAGTGGAGGTAAAAGTTTATTCATGATGAGATTTAAATGCTAGGATTTTTAAATTGATTATTCAAGTGACATGCAGCTAGAAATCTTGTTTTACGGAAGTTATCGTTGGCATGATAAAAAAAAAGCGTTGCATTTAAGAAATGGTTAAAGAAAGCTTGACTTTTTTTTAATTATAGGACCGAGAGTCTCCGAACATTCAGGTCAAATTTGGAAGAGAGGTTTTGGAATTAGATAGCTGGTGTCGCAAACGACAATATGATGCGTTCTGTCACGTTTTAGGATCTGGAATGAACTTGCACCTTAAAGTAAGACATTCTAGTTATGCATGCTTTGTGTGCGAGCTGATTTGTTTATTTCATATATTCTTTATTTAATTAGGAGAATTATCTTCTGCGAGAAATTTTTGGCTTGGGTGAACCAATTCCAGCCAATGATATAATTGCGCATAAAGTCAGCAAATTCGAAAGGGTAGGTTTTTTTTATTTGAAATTGCAAGATGATAATTATTTAATTTTTTTATTCATTTTTAAATGTTTCATCTTGATTTTATTTCAGCACATGGTGAATGTTGCTGCCTTCAAGGCAAGAACCATTGCTCGCAGCAAAGTTCGTGACAAGAGAGCGATCGTGATTTAATGTTAACGATGGAACTTAAAATTGGCATAAATTGAATGGTGGTTATGCAATTTAATATATAAATATATATATTTCTAAAATATAATTTATAACCCTATAACCTCACAATTAATTGCTCTAATTTTTTTTGTCAAAATTTAATTTTCGAATTTATTTTTAGACATGGACAATATTTTTACTCCCAAGATCAACTTTTATCTACAATTGTATCAAAATTAACTTTTACCATTATTTGATCATATTTGCCATTCCTTTACCTAATAGAAGCTTTTACATCATGTACAGATTGTGTGGGAATATCTAAAAAAAAGCATTGATAAATTATTTCTGTAACGAAATCTGGAGTAAAAAGTAACTGTAATTTGGTGTGTAATTGTTACTTTTTGTTGAATAATTAATGACTGAACTAAGCAAACAACTAAGTGTAAACATGAACAGGAAAGCTGGCTTTGGGAATCGAGAAAACTTGACCTTATTGCTTCAGCCGACAAACAAGAATTTTTTTTAACCACGCCATGCTCGAAGTTTAAAACCTCTCCAATTATTTTTGACATATGATGCGGGTTTTGTGCTAGCTTGTATATGCCCGCTAGTTAATTTACCAACATCAGTTTATGTTTAGACATAAGCCAGCCCTGTCTTGGCAAATGAGAAGAATTCTGTGAAAACCACTGGCCATTTTGGTTTGTTTTAAGATTTTTAATGTTGATCAATTTCTGCAACTGAATGGCTGAACACCAATGCCAGGAAATGGCCTTCATCATCTATCTGGAAATTAGGTCTGCATAGTAACTTCTACCCCCACTCGAGGGGCCGTTAACCACATATTCTAGTTTCGAACCACAATGCAACCTGTAAATGGCGTCCCTCTAAATACCGCACTACCTGGAAGTGGCAGTCGGCACGGATCAATTTTATGGAAAAACTTAACTAAAAATAGAGCAAAACCTGCCAAACGCAAATTGCGTACGGTTTACAGGGACAGAATCACGGTTTTAGTTGTGAATAGCACACATAAAGCAAACAATGAAATTTAATCCACTGGGAAACCCCCTCGTTATACATGTATTTTTTCCATGTATCAACAGCATTAGTGGTGTAAAAGTCAAGGGAAAGAGCATAAGTGTTTGTTTACCGGTGTAAGAATGGTCAATTGTAAAGCAAAAGAGCGTCACTAGCTTCTTTAAGAGGGTTGCATACCGGAATAAGCCTTTTTTTTAAATTATTTAATTTTGGTAACTGATAGAAACAAATAAAATGTACTGGGACCTAGCATAAATATTCTATTATTTGTTTAAATTTTTGGTTATATAGTTTTGGTCCATAAAGTTTACTAGACCCTCTGCAATTATTAACTTTACAGACATATTTCCAAGAAATGGAACATGTATATACATAAAAAAAATTATGCTAGGTCCTCGTACATTTCATTTGTTCCTAACTGTTTCCAAAATAACATTAAAAAATAATTTAGAAAAAAATGCTTATTCTGGTATGCAACCCTCTTAAATGAAAAGGGCGGATTGTGTGTCCCTACGGAAGTTGTATACTTGTGTACATTAAAAATGTAAGTTGGTCTTTGTACATCTTAATTTGGATAATGATCTTTGAATGTATATTTCTAAGCGTGGGTGTGTATGGTCATCACTTAAACTGAACCTGGAAATAACACTCCAAGCAGCGCACCTTATGGTACGGTCCCAATGGGGTGTGCCATTCACAGGTTTTGCTGTACATTGTATACATATATTAATATGGAAAAGCGAGACAGTTAAAACATTTTTCATTTTTCAATTGATGAACAATTGGATCAAATGACTATTATTTTACTTATAACTATTTTTAATTTTACATTGATAGTCGCAATTTTAGAGAACTTTATTTTCATAAAGTGTGCATTGAGTATAAGATCATTGTCTCACGAGAGCTAGCAGGAGTCCTTCTGTATGCTAATTGTAACTTAAAAGCAAACAATTTTCATCGATCCTGTTTTTCTAATCTAATTTCTTAAAATCGATACCTTATTTTTATTTATTTAAAAAACTAATGGTCAACCATAACAAATATAGAGTATTTTTCAAAGCCATTTTGGACACTGTGTATTGAAAAAGGTTGAAAAACCCTTACATGGAATAACTTTTTCTATTATTATCGGCGATATAAAGTAATTTAATAATTATCAGATAATTACATAATTTGCGCAACAAAAAAATTCCTAAATGTTTGAAATTCCCGCACAAATTCGTTGTAAGCGTTTGGTGTGACGTCACTTCCGTCTTTTCGATTCGTTTGGTTCCGGTTTTAGGTTTTGCCACCGGGCCGCAAAGGATTTTGAAGGGGGTCAAATAAACCGGGTTTAAGATGTTTAGCCGAAATGCAATTTTTACTCCCCTTTGGTAAGTACATTTCTTAATAGTCAGTGATAATTATTGCGGCTAAATGCTGTTTCTGTACACTGTCTGTACAAATTATTTGGTTGTTGCTGCATGTACCTGATATGGGTTTTTGCAAAATGGCCTCGTTTCGGAGTAGGCTTGCTATGAAATTATTAGATAATATATATGGTAACACTTGAACGTGTTACCATATGTTGAAAAATTGTATGTCATGTCTAAAAAATTGATGTGTTAGTTTCTAGTTAGGTAATTATGACGATATGTGTGCTGGATAAGATACCTTTTAGATTTTTGCAGCCTTTGACCTTGAGGCTATAAATGAACGTGAATGAAAGATTTTACACATGTGAATAAATTCCTTTTGATTGAGTAAAATCAAAGTTATATTCGTCTAAACATTAGTCCTTTGGTTTACATGTTAATCTGACTCAACCAAAAAAAAAAACTAATTTTATAATTATTTAGTAGGCTATAGGTTACATTTTTTCATTACAGAAAAATGATTAAAAATACTCAACATGTATATAAATTAGGAGTTTGCGTAATTTTTGAATGTTGGAGGCAATATTTTACCATGCAAGCAGATAACAAATACTCTTTTAAAATTTTCTACAAATAACCATATTTAAATGAGAAATAACAACCTTCAAAAATTATGCTGCATATATATATATATATATAAATATGAAACTCATAGGGCATCTTTTTGTATGAAGTCTTTGAGTCTACATGAAATTCTAAAAATAATTCTATTTATAGTCATACGTATTTCAGATGTTGATGAATATATTTTTTTTCATTTTTAGTGGGCAGGTCCGTGGTATGGCCACATTAAAAACCAGTAAGTATTGCATTAGTCCCCATAACTGTTTATGCAAATGAACCAGTTTTGCTTTCAAAATAACACGTTCTTTAATTAGCACATTTTAATCATATACTTTATACTGATTTTATCAAATAGGGTATTATGAACATATTTGTAATAGATTGTTGTTTTTCGTTACAGTTCGCATGAGACTGAAATCTGTCAAAAATATTCAAAAAATTACTAAATCTATGAAAATGGTGTCAGCTGCCAAGTATAATAAGGCAGAAAGGGATTTGAAGGTTGCACGTCCCTATGGAGTTGGTGCCCAAGGTAAAATATTACTTTAAAAATGTTTTAAAATGTTTCAAAATATTAACAAAATTTTTTTTTTTCTTATCAGCATTTTACGAGAAAGCTGAAGTAGAACCTGAGGAAGGAAAAGGGAAAAAGCTGATAATTGCAATTTCATCAGACAGAGGGCTTTGTGGGGCCATTCACACGAATATTTCTAAAGTTATCAAGGGAATGTTAGCCCATGGAGACAGAGAAAACACTAAACTTGTGTTTGTTGGTGATAAAGTTCGCCAACAACTTTACAGGTAGCTTTAATTACATGTAGTTTTGTTGCAATAGAATTATAAATATTAAATACTTTTTGGTTTGCAGAATTTTTGGGCAAAATGCTATTATGCATTTCCAAGAGATTGGAAAAAAACCTCCATCTTTTCTGGATGCTTCCTTCATTGCGCAACATATTATTCATAGCGGTTACGATTTCGATCAAGGCGTGATTATTTTTAATAAGTTCAAGTAAGAGCATTTATAAACTTTGTTGTCCACTATTTTCAGCTATTAGTTATTCGAATTCTATAATCTTTCTGTTTTATTTTTCTTACTTTCTTCCAGGTCTGTTGTTTCGTATAAGACGTCTCAACTGCCCATTTACAGTCTTGATGTAGTTGCCAACAGTGCAAAAAAATTTAGCATCTACGACAGTTTAGATGCAGAAGTTTTGCAGAGTTTCCAAGAATTCAATTTGGCCAGCTTGATTTACTATACCATGAAAGAAAATGCCACTAGCGAGCAGAGTTCCCGCATGACTGCCATGGACAGTGCTAGCAAGAATGCCGGTATGCTATTGAAGTCTCATCACATTAATGAACTTATGATTTGCAGTGATTTTATTGTTTTCTGACGTTTCAATTTCAGGGGAAATGATTGACAAATTGACCCTCACCTTCAACAGAACTCGCCAAGCTGTCATCACCAGGGAACTTATTGAAATTATTTCTGGAGCTTCTGCTTTGTAACCTGTTACACATTGTGAAATGAAAATTTCAGTTCAGTGTTCCATAGCTTGACCAAACTTAAGAGAATACTGTTGAAAGCTATGGAGGATATTGTAGACTGTAAATCAAGGTTTTCAGGCAATATTTAGATTCTGTAGGATCATTATAAAAAAAATTACATCTTGGTCTATCATACTTGTACTGTGGAAGAATACTTCAGCGTGCAGTGAAGTAATAAACTTTCCCAATATAGTACAAATTGTTCAGTTTTTTTTAAATAACAACTTACAGACTGACTGCAGGGTGTTAAAATTCTTTAATTGAACTGTATGCCTGCTGTGCAGTACCTTCAATTTGCCTCACTTTGCAAGCAACATTTACAGGCTCATCCCGTGTGGCTGAAGCAGAGACACCACGAAAATGTCAGTTTACACCAATTTGTCCCACAAAACCTCAGTTTCTTTTTAACTTTTTTGCCTTGCAAGGACACCTTGGGTTGGTAATTTGGAAATCTGACCATGCATTCTCCACAAAGCGATTCTTGGAATCATTGAACATGATAAAATTAAGTGAAGGACTAATAGTCATCCTGGTCTGATATTTCATAGAAACAATAGAGAAATTTTATTGGTTACTATCATTCTATTGACTACAGGTTTATTTGTATTGGGGCCATGCATAAATGATGTCACGCAAAAACAGAGCTTTTTAGACCACCCTCCCCCCCCTGTCACGGACCGTCACAATTTAAAAAACCCTTTTATTTAATTATGTCACAAACTCAACCCCCCCTCCCCAGGCAAAAAAACCCAACATTTAATATTTTTTTAAATTATAAATAAATCTCACAAGGTTATTAAATCATGAATTTTTATAATCATATATATTTTAATTTACATAAAATTAAAAGTATACATTCATGCATCTCCAATTAACCAATTAGCATGCAGTTCAAGCCTCTTTCCAACAATCTCCACTACAATTTCCTAAAAATTGTGACATGACGCCATGGATGACTCCCTTCCAGGTCACAATCTGTCACAAAAAGCTGGACCCCCCATAAGCGTGACATCATTTATGCATGGCCTCATTGACTGGAACATATAATTATGTACATGTATTGGCTGGGTCACATTAGCATGGCCAGCGGTTTCCCTACAAGGTGTATGGAGCAGACAATAATTTAAAACAGTTTAAACCAATAGGATATTTCTATGATCATATATTGTCAACAATAGAACCAAATAACAATAAAAAACCATACATTTCTCTGTTGGTTTTTTGATCAGAAGGACAATCAAATCTTCGCGCCATTGTTCAAATTTCCCGCCAAAATTACGGAGCTCTTCTTTTCATTGTTTTTAATGTGCGAATTGAAAAATGCAACATTTTGAAAAGTTATACAAAATTGTCTAGTATTTCTGTGTTCCAAACTATCAACCTATACAATTTTCGGGACAGATAACGATGTTTGTTTTTAGGAAATTTTATATAATAGTTTTCATTTGTCAATTGTGACAAAGAGGCTCGCAAAGAGGCCAGATATGGGGGAAAAACACCTTCATCCGGGTAATTTAGCTATTTGTGATGATGCATTGTGGGCATTTGGATCCAAGATGGCTGCACCCATACTGAAGTGGAAAAGAATTACAAGTACAGCGGGACCATGTCCGCGACCTCGACATGGGCACCGAGCGGTCGCAATCAAAGATTTAATGATAGTTTTCGGTGGTGGCAACGAAGGCATTGTTGACGAGCTTCATGTTTACAATACTGGTGAGTTTGATTTTCAGTATGTACTCCTATGTTGCTCTTTCCAAGATGGCTGTTGTGCTCATGCTCCTGCACTGCCTCATGACTTTGCCAAGCTCTCTATGTTAACTTCTAAATTGGGACAAACATACACAAATCGCAACCAGTTCTTAGTTTTTCAGCTCGTATTTTGGTATTGAGGATTTGCATAAGTTGTGTAAGAAAATCTGACCGTTTGCATTATCGAATGCCGATAAAAGCAACATGGCGGCGCCCAATGTGCGAGACGCCTTCGTTCCATTTTAGGACGGGAGCGAAATCAGGTTTATTATTTGATTAATGGACTTGTGTTGTAGAAGGAGTACAATATGTATCAATACTAAGCTTTAAATTTGTGTTTACGCTGCGTGCCAACACTCTTTATTAGGCCTGGAGTCTATTTCCAATATTATTGCCGCAAAATGGCTACGGCGTCTGGCAAACACGAAGGAGACGCTAGTTCAAAATTTAGGCCTAAATTGTCATTGTTTCGTACCCTCATCCGGGCACTAAAATTTGGGCGGGAAGTTGAGACGCATTTTATACAGGGTGCGCATAAAATGTACTTTGAATTTTTTGTCTTTTATAATTAATGGTAAGAAGTAGATGAAAAATGAAACTGATTGTCAATAATTTTTTTTGTAAATGTATTTTTGACAAAAATTTATACAGCCATTGACAAAATTTAATATTGGGCACCCTTGATTTTCCTGAATATTTTTAAAAGGATTGATGCATGTACGATCTCGAGCTGGCTTTATTCTCATGTTTTAATTTCAGTGATGATATTAGAGGTGCTCACGTTACTAATCTCATCCACAATAAGACATTGAAGGCAAGTTAAGCCAAGTTTGATGGTGCATCCACACTCCTGCCGAGCGACCACGATTACGATGTATGGACGGTACGCTCGCCCAAAACATTCGCGAACCTATTCAAAATACATAGTGTGGACGACTAAACGTGAATACGGCGATTAGCCCATTCGCTGATTTTTGGACGATCGTCCCGACACACGGAGACAAAAGCGCCACCTATCCTTATGGCTCCACCTATGTTCAGGTGCCAAAAACAATAACCGTCTGCTAGTTTTGGCAATGCACTTAAGCCTATCTAAACGCAGGGTGACACATTTATGTTCATTGGTGGCAAACAAGTCCTCCATTG
>JAQGCC010004781.1:0-12572 GCA_034698905.1 Xestoiulus laeticollis | reverse complement strand
GTGGGTTAACCTAGTGTTATAAAGCAGGTTAACCTTAGGTTATTCTAAACCTTTGTTGGTGCAACCGGCCCTTAATGCGTTTTATTTCTCCTATAGCCAAGTCGCCTAAAGCACGACAATGCCCTGACTTGGGTAAATATAATTTACTCAAGGAAAGGTCAAGAAATGGTCGAGATGCCTGTCGAGAATTCACCTCTTTAAGAATGGGATGTAACAGAGTGGACACCATTGACTTTCTAACGGATTGCCCATCAGAGAAAAAAGTGGAATGTAAGCTTTTTGATCAAACATTTTTCAGTGGATCTACTATCTCTTGCTATTTATACATTTACAAAATTCTTTCATGCTTTTAATTGCATTGCCATTTTTGATTTGTTTTGTTTAATTATTTTTAGCATATGAATGTCATGCCAGCTGGGAAGAAAATGGAACTAGTTATTTGATTACATCTACATCTGATAAGGGAATGCAAAAACGACTTTGCTTTGTAAGTGGTTTCATAAAATAGGGAGCATTTGTTATATATAAAGTTCATTACAATATCGCTCAAAATGCAAATCAGTGAATTAAATGCTTGTAACTGAAATTTATTGACTTTTTCTTCCTTGTACGCTCTCATATCTATATTTCAATTAATTTTGTTCTGATGAAAAATACATACTGAATTGTTCACTCAATTCTGCAAACATTATTTGATCCCAATTTTATGAGTTTAAAAATAGAAATCCTGCTAAAACTGCAAAATGCAACTATTCACAATTGCCATATTTAGTAATAACACGTAATTATAACGTTATAAATAATTATGCTCACTTATTTTATTTTTAAGGTTTACACAGAGAGCGATAAAGTGTTCCAGTTTTCCAGTGTCCATGATTCATGTAGGCGAAATATTCAACCTGGAGTAGGTGGTGTAATGAATTTTAATGTCACTAGCAATGGTAAGTAACACTTCATCAGAAACATTAAAGGATAAATTTAAATTTCAGCATTTGGTTCGTGAAAGTCATGATTTTCCAAAATGTGTTCTATTAGCTAGCACAATTAATAAAAATCATACATAAGAATGAAAAGAATGAAAGTTGCATTAGATTTATTTTAATTTAATGACATTAGATTCGTCTTAAAGTCATGAATTGTTTAATTAAAGAAATTCCAATTAATTTATCAGAATTGATTAGTTACATATCTCGTTTACCAATGGATTTGAGTTTTCTCAAAATGCTCCTTTTCAATTATTGGTTTAGAAATTTTTCATTAGTAAAACTAAACTTGCTTCATGTAGAACAGTACACGTTTCTCAAACTTTTTTAAATATTTCTTGTGTTACAGTCCCTTAGACTGCACGGTGGCCCTTCCTAGACCCCTTAAAATTATCTACAATTAACATACAAGATACTATTACTAAAACATTTTTGACAAACTATTGTATTATTGGATTTCACCTAGCAGTCAGTGGCAACAAACTAAAGTAGCCCAACATTTCAACTTAAGTAACCCCTTCGTGGCTGCATTGTGTTTTAAGAAAATATTACACAATTTTTGGATCTTTGCATACATCACCTTTCCTTGCCAAGCATATTTATTTTTTTTTAAATAAAAGGGAGAAGTCCAGTGCAATGATGGATGACTATTGGTCTAATAATTGTTTTACCATTAAGATAATTGCCAAACACAGGAATTGGCAAATAACATTTTAAATTTTAAGGCAAGGTTTCGAATGATAAGACGTACTTAATTAGGAAAAGTGCCATATGTGGCTTTTAGCTAAAGACGATCCTCTTTCCAATGACAAGATAACTTAAAGATGCGATTGAAATTAAAGTAAGCATGGCGATTATTTAAGGAAACATTATTTTTATAACAAAAATAGTCACCCCCAGCATTGAGTCTTGTAGAAGCATCCTTGCTTCCTTACAATAAGACCTTCTTCCCACCAACGTTGATGTAGATCAACTGATGTGGATCAAGAAAACGTTTTCGTGTTAATTCACGCCGCAGAACTCAGTTAAACTGGTCACATGACCTATAGTATACAGGGCACAGCATACTAGGTCATGTGACCAGTTTAACTGAGTTCTGCGGTGTGAATTAACACGCAAAAGTTTTCTTGATCCACATCAGCTCTACATCAACGTTGGTGTGAATCAGGTGTAAGCATAACCACCTTCTGCGGCTTTCAGATTATCCAAATCACAACATTAATCTTATTCGACCCTAATGGTAAAAAGTAAGCTGATCACCGTTTGAGCTGATATTGTTCTTGGACTTTTGTGGGTGTAGCACATTAGAATGTTTCCACTAATGACTTTGGTGTCTTTTAGCAATCCTCTAATACCCTTTAGTTATTGGAATAAATTCCTAAATGCTGGTGGTTACTGTTACTATTTTTTTACATAAAGAAAATACTTTTGGTAATATTTGCCTTGGCTCACTTTCATTTGCCCGCTTACGTGTGAGAAGTTAAAAGTTATTTGCGCTATAAACTCATTGTTAATTTTGTAAAGAGAGTACACAAAAATATTGACTCTCCATCAAATCCTCCTGAAATTTCCAATTAATAAATCCATATGCTCATTATAGCGAAATATTTGGAATTTTTAATACTTATCATTACGAATATTCATATTAATTATCATGTTTTGTTTTTATCAGGTCAGTGCACAGAACTAACTGATAACGCATCAGTGGAAAGGAGGTCAACTTGGCAAACAGTTTCATTATTGGCAGTTCTGGTGATGTGGCAGCAGCACTATACGAGGTGATGAGATATTCATCTACTCAAAACAAAACTTATCAGAACGATCTAATACGTATAACACCAGTGCCGATAATAAAAAAAAACATCTAAAAACAACTAAACAAACGGGCCATTGGCCACCCATCACGTCCCTGCAAGCCGCAAGCGTGGTTACTTTTCTGCAAAAAAAGGTGGTGGCAATGGAGAATCGAACATATTCAGTGATATCAGATGAAGAATTGGTGCCATCAAGCCCATCAACATAGTAATATTCATACATCTATGGCTAAAAAGCCACCTGCATCGCATTGGTTTGTGTTACGTTTCAAGACTTTCATATTGGAAGCGGATTTTTTGCCGAATGTTGGCGGGGGCCGAAATTGGCAGACCTACCATGCAGCGGCTGTGATGACAATTGTACTATTTGACCTTGTTTGCATTTGTAGACTACCGTCGGCATATTTCACCACTTCATCGACTGAATTATTAGAACCCTGTTATTCGAATATGCAGTTGGGATTGGAATAAGATATATAATCGTACAGAAAGTTGTTTCCCTATGCAGGCACAACTAGAGAATGGACATGCCTGCAAAGGCCATTTTTTGTTTGTTTTGTTTTAATATTCCCAAATCCATCCTATTTCTTCCATCAGGTTGAATTCCTATACCGCATTTCTTGACTGAACTGTTCGGGTGCAATTTCCATTTTGTCCTCTTATATAATACTGTTATCGAGGACTCCCTTATTTATCCATGGGCTGAATACAGTGTGAGTTTGAATCATATTTTATTCAGTGGAACAAAACGGAGCGAGTGTTCTTTTTATTCTACTGATGATGCAAATGGAAAGTAACATTGCAAATATTTGGTACTGTTGTTATGAACTTTGCTTCAGAACATTCTATAGTGTTAGTTTTGTTAATAAACATTTTTTTCTCAATGGTTCGGAAGATGATTTGTTGCAGTAATCTGTTATCACCATGAAATACTTCCTTGGAAGCATCAATCTCATTATCACTATTTCTTTGTTTAAAATACTCTGGCTATTCTTGCCAAATAAGGGCCTTTTTGTGATCCAATTCAGGTTGTGATCTGTTCCATTAAGTGGCCAGTAGTATATAGTATACATTTACAATTGCACTTTAGGTAGTTATGTCACAAGACCGAGTGTTATTTTAACTTCGTAGATTGTTGGGAGGATTTCATTTGTCTTCTTTCCTGGATAATCGTAAGTATATTATAGAGCAGGGTGGTCCAACACGCGACTTCAAAGTATTAAATACTTAATTACGATTTATGATATTCAGTGTGCAGACCGCAATTACTGTGGTTAAGTACTCTTGTGGCTCACGAGCCTCCTTCCAAGTGCTTTTATGGCCCTATTGGCAAGAAAAGTTGGACCGCCCTGTTATAGTTCTAATGGCTGTATATTTAATTCAGATTTTTTTTAATTGTTCCTCTCGTTGCTTACCAGACTGTTATCTCGGAAAAAGTGGTTGTTTGGATAGTTGTTGATACTCTGACTTGAAAAAAGGCATTTAAAAGTGAAAAATCGTAATTGGTCACATAGAAAAAAAAATATTAGACTACTGAGCCCTGTTATTGAGACCAGTGAGACGATGTGTGATTAAATAATGGGACTATTAACAAATAACAAAAGCATTTGCTAAAACACTTCGGTACTCAAACCGACTCGCCCTCTTAATAAATCGTCATATATTATTGTTTTGAATTGGTAACCTATGATCTGAGAGAAAAGGAAGCTTATTTTAATGTTATTCAGACCAGATTCCAAGTTCTGCATAGGCCTACATGTATTAGCTGTCCCATTAGCCAGTCTGTATACAGTAGCCGTGTAAATGGGGGTGGATGTTGGTCAGCATTTGTATTAGGAATGTATTTTGTAAGTTAGTGTTGTTAATGGAAAGTCCGCTGATATTTAACAATGCACGTCATTACTGATGCGTTACTAAACTATAGGCTTATTAACGAAAAGATATCCTGATCAATGTTATAAGGGTTGTCATATCAGGTGATTTTGAGCATCTGGTTCAGTGACTATTCTACCAGTGTGCAGGATGGTAAGACATTTATCGTACACAAACCAATTTTACGTTAAAATAGTTTGCCGTGGTTGCTTTAATGTCGTTTTGTGTTTTGCAATATGTTGAAAATCACTAGTAAACCTTGCATTATGCATAAATAAGCATATCATTCAATAGAAGTGCCCCTTAAAAGACGGCAATACCCACGAACACGCAAGTATGTAAGGTTTGCCGATCGTTTGGGTAATATTTTAACTTAATGTTTAATTTTGCAATACCTTTAAATTGAAGAAATTCTCGTTATCTATATTATAATAAATATAAATAGAAAATCTCTATGATATGTCGTATGATACGTCTGGACAATCCATGTGTGTTCTATGAACTGAGAAAAAGTTATAAAACTTTGATCTAGTTTAACCCAATTTAATTAAAAGTGGAATACGATTTTCTGTGGGGCTTGACAATTAACACAAAGAAGACCTTAAAAACTGAACGAAAATTTCTTTAAACAGGATTTTCAGTAAATTTTACGGAGAAAATGTCAAGCATATTGCAAGACTTTCAAGGTGCATCTCTCACGTATCATTTTCAAGAACACCCTCTTCCAACACCATAGTTTGTTCACCAATTTAATAATATTTTCATTTATGTGCATGTTACCAATAGGATTGATTATTGTGAGCCAATTTTGCAGTTCTGAGCCTGATTGTATACGTTTGCGATCCTGTGAAAGATCTAAAAAGCTGTATGTGGTTCGCGAATGTTGAACAAGAGGTGGGTGATAATACATGCATAACTTTGGCTTTATATGCTAGGTATGGAGTAGGCCTATTTGTATTGCTGTGTTGATTGAGGTTTATTGTAGGGTTAGATTAAATATGCCCTGGTATAGGCACATTTAGTGCACATTTGCTATTTTGATGCAGTATTGGTAGAATCAGCCTGGTATGATTTTTTAAGACAAATATTTATCTGTAAATATGGTTGCAAACCTAAAGGGTGTTTGTTTCTTAATTTGTAGTTAGGGGAAGTTCAGAATCTTCAATTCTATGTGTCAAGGTGTACCGTAGATTTCTGTGTATTAATTTATGGTTTTGGACCTGCACAATTTTAAAACTGTATGATATAACATTGAAGGGTTAGTGTTCAGCTCAGGGAGAACCAATTGATGAAGTATCTCGTTTTAATATATTTAATTTGGGGTTGGTCAAGATATATGGAGAAAAATTCTATAAGCGTTAGTTTGATTAGGATGAGATATAACAGGATTCCAGTAGTTTATTGTGTTTTTCAGTAGGTGCAATTTTAAGTAGGTATTGATTCGATTAATATCCGGAAATTTCAGTATCAACAGTTGCTCAATATAAAAATCAAACAAAGTTCCCGATTTTCCGGAAGTGCTAAAAATTCTACTTTCCCGGCGACTGGACACCATGTAAAATCCTTGCTGTTATTTTATGCGAATTTGACATTTTAGTTTACCTTTTTGCTAATAAACTTGATCTGCGATTTTTTTGTTTATTTTAAAACACACGGCAAACTAATCAATGGGCACACTGTACAAGACGCTCAAATTGTTACGGCACACCATGTGATGTTTTATCAAGGCTTTGAATGAAAATCTGCTCCCTTATATAGTTTACATTCTGTTTAAATCATATATATAGTTTACATCATAATTATAACAAAGGTACCACGATGACTTCAATCCATTACATTTGTACCATATTAAATACAGCATATACACCCTGTTGTGCTTTCCAAGAATTGGATTACAAAACATCCTTTGACGTCATTGCTGATCATTTGATTATAATGATTATGTATCTCATAGGAACTTACAATCATCATTGTTATTTTCATGTGGTTGCCATGGAACAGTTTCTGACAATTATCTGATTGCAGTCAAACTACAAAATTATCACCTAATGAATGATGACAGCTCATAATCTATACATAAAACGCGTTGTTCAGTAAACTACATCTAGTAAAGTGTAAAAAATGCATCCTACAGAATGTTAGATTATATTAAATAATGCCTAATTACGGATCCGGGCATATTAATTTTAATTTAAACCAAGTTAAGTCGTATAAATTATGTTTTATTATAAACAAATGGGAAAATGGGAAACTTTGTTCACATAAAATTACTATAAAAAGACCTGACCAGTAAGGGCATATGCGTTAAGTCAAGCAAGGAAGCAATAGGGTAGCTTTGCCAAGATAAAACAGGAGGTGAGGAGGGCGCTGCATGTATGAAGTTAGTTTCCATGTGACTGCTTCTTGATCCGTTACTACGAGTATATACTGTATATATGTATCCTTTATATTTCTTTCGGTATCTCGGTTTCATCTGTCAACAGAAATTCTTATCCACTCCGACGAGCAGACATTGATATTTCATTGAAATTCCTTTCCCCATCGTCTTGATTGTTTCTAACAAAGTTCAAGCAAGTCTTACCATTTGCCGGGGAGCCAAGGGACGTATTTGGGGATAAAGATGAAAGGCAACTTAGAAGGGCTGCATTGAAGTAACTGACGTGATGACACATTTCACAGCCTGGAAATGACGAATTCACCGAGAAAAGAGCTGGGAGAGGGGTCCAGAAGGAGGGTTGAATAACTGGAAATCCACAGAGTGAACAATGAAGCAAAATGGGCCAAGAAATGACGATCGATGCATCAAAAAAGAGGGGTTCTCCGAACATCAAGCGTCCACTGGCATGGAGAAAAGTCGATTTCGACAATCACTACCACCAGAGTAAGTAGGTCTATCCGCAATGATCAATAGAACTTTTGACTGAAATAGGGATTACAATGCGGCTCAATCTACACTATAACTGGGAACCATCTGACAATTTCCCATGTCCCTAAACAACAACTTTGCCATGCGCGACAAGACCTAACATAACTGCAAATTTGTGTTCACAATCTTCTTGCATAACCCCACACGAGTGATTCTGGTAAAACGATCTTTCACACTTTTTGTTTCCTTTTTTAAATTTAAAATTAGGTTATTCAGGAAAATATCAACTTTTTTCCATCGTTGGTTTCGTATATATTTTATTTGTCAATGCCTGCACTCCACTTAATTTATAATGTTGTTTCGAGTTATCAAATAACATTTTGATCCAAAAAAGGTGCTTTGCATAATGTTACAGTACCTTTTTTGATCGAAATATTATTTGGTAACCAGAAACACCATTATAAATTATGAAAAACTTTACATGGTATTTCAAAACACCTATATTGTGACAACGTTTTTTTTAAAGTGTGATGCAAGTATTCCTATAAACAAACCACACAAGAATATATTTGAACTCTAACATTAGGAATTTGATAGGTGAATAAAAGCAATGAAAAGTTACTAGATAACTCTGGAATTCATTATGTATTTTCGACAAAACAACTATTATTTAAATATAGTTGTTATGTAAGTTTTTAGAAATAAGCTGCCGTATAAATCTCATTTTTGATGCCAACTTATTTCAGACATAAAGACAGTTACAGCTAGCCTTTACGATTGTGCGAAATAAATAAAACAAAGATACAAATTTTCAGCACCATTTTAAATTGGTTGTTGGTATTCATGGAGCAAGGTGCTTCACAATAAGTGTATGCAACGATTTAGAAGTGTCTAGCGTAAGGAATGATTGATATTAAATCGAGGACATTAAGAGCAAAGCTCGTAGCACTAATCTTTATGCAAAAAAATGCGAAGACGATACAGGCCTATACGTTGATACGAAACGAAATTGAAATCGGTAAAAGAGGAAATGTAAATGGCAAACAAACTCTGCTCTGTGCGTGTAATCTATCAGGTTTACTAACGACTTAAAAATGAATATTAATGGGAGGGGCTCAAAGTTAATCAGGGTAATTTTTCAAAAAATGAGCCCTGTGTCATCATTAATCAAAATACATAAACAAGGAGATCCCGTGGAAAATCAATTGTCATTACGGAATATATATTGGCAGGATTTAAATGTCAATAGGATAAAATCTAAAAAATCCGAAAATGAATTTTAGAAGACATTTTCCCCACCCTCCTACCCCAAAGTTACATTAAAAACAATGAATGATGTAAGAATATGTTTAATAAAAATCGTCATAGTTTAAGCCTAAATCATTTTTGATAACAAACGCTTAATTTCTTTACATTAGAATAATAGCACGAGCACTCATAAGTACCCCTTCAGAAAATCAAAAAAATTGTACTGCTGAAGAGTTTACATTTATTACTGTAGAGTTGTTAAAATATATCTCTGATATTATTTCAAAGTAGCCCATATCTGTTCTGTATTGACTATTCCATAAAATGCTGTAAATCCATGGATATGTTTATCGCTATATCTCCTAAGCTTCGAATTCCCAAATTCCTCTTTAAGAATAAGAGCAAAAACAAGTTGTCAAATATGTCTATCCTTCTACGAGATTTATATTGTGCCTAATTCTTTTCTATCATTTCATTTTCAGTCATCATTTTTAGCTGGCCATGACAATGTGGATAAACCAATCAAATGCCAATGTCCACTTTTGGTAAGACAGCACCCTATTTGGTCAGTTGCAGGGAGTAAAAAAAAAGACAATCGTTATGCCGCCATTGTCCCCTGTTCATCCCCTCACTTTGTCTCCCTCCATTTCCCTCTCCCTCGTCTCTATTAAAGATCCCACAATCGTCAAATTCATTGAAGTGAAATGTCACTTGTCAAGATGCTATCTTTTCCATTACAATTGCGTTCACTGACCGCTCAGTCAATAGAACTGACCAATACACTGGTCCAGACCGGGGCAAATTAGGATCCACCGTGAATCCAACAGCAGTGGCAGAAGCTGTGGAAGGGTCCTGGAGGTTGCTTTGCTAATTGAACAAGGTGGTCACCAATATCATAAAAAGTCATTCCATGGAAACAGCTTTCCATCCAGCCTCCGTAATCTGGGCGGTGAAGCGTCTATAAACAAGGATCCATACGATAGAAAAGATTCCGCTTTTTTGTTCTTGTGAAAACAGTATTAAAATACTTAAGATGTTGCAACCTGGTTTACCAGCCCATATGCAAAAATAAAAACACATTTCCAAATGCATTTAGATTGAGACAATTTTTGCATTTGGGATATATTTCAAATGCATTTTATTTTAAATGTTTTATAAATGCATTCCAAATGCATTTTTTTTGCATATGGGCTAGCTTTACCCTGAAGGACAAAAATATGGCTTAATATTCATTTAAATCTTAATCGAGAACTCATTTAGAATATTGTCCTTGCAGTGTTCATGGACTAGTTATACTTTTTCTAATTAAAAAGTTGGTTGTTAAGGGGATGATTATACTAAGATAAATCCTTTTATCTTTGGCCTGCATTGATGAAAGTAGGTGTATTTAAAAATTGTACCTTAATCTTGCTAATAATTTCAAAAAAATAGCATGTGATTTAATAAGAGGCAGAAGTATAATTTAAAAAAACGTCATTCATAAAAATAAAAATATCCACAAGGTGCATTGAAAATCTCACATAATGAAACAATAATTGTTTTGCACTCATTTTCACTACTTTGGCTAAAAGTACAAAATTAACGTAGTAGTTATTTGGCTTGTTCTAATGTTAAGCATTCCCTTCAAGTGGATATAAAAAAATAAGTTTAAGGCATACCTGTATATAGCAAACTAGCCAAAGTTGTCTGGGATTATTGAAACCCAACCTAAACACAGAGATGCCCAAGACTAGAGGTTCGAATACAAGATGGGGAAAATAAATGGAATCCATAAAAATGATAAAGGGGACAAAAGACACAGAAACACAAAGTGTCAAGGCAATAGAGGGAACGTCTAGAGCAATCCTAGCATCCAAATCTGATTTAATGTAATAATAGGGAAATGATAGGCATAGCCGCAATTGAGTTATTGCTACCCCTCATCGTTCTCCCATTCACTTTTCATGTGTCACCTAGAACGTCTAAAAAATTGTCCTACTTTTAGGATTTTGCGCATCGCGATTGCACTTTCCTTTGTTGTAAAAGAGTCAGAAACAATTGAGATCTTACGCCTTCTAACACACGATTTATAGGACGAGAAAACGAGTTCCTATAGGTCTATAACCTGTTTCTATATAAGCCAATTTCAAACCAAGTTTAGATTTAACAAATTTGGGCTAACGATTTCTACTCGACATAATAACACGATGATGTACAAATATCACAATGATACCGAGTAATTAAATAACATTTACATATATAATAGTACCCCCATATTCATATAGTGTTTAGTATATACGTATTTTCACTTCTTAGATTCTTGTTACAATTTTTAACAAATAACAGATGCAAGTCATGCTTAGTGTTATTTACATGGACATTTATATTTGTTTACCAAAAAACCTTCCAGATATTGATGTAACTATATAATATGGAGCTCAACAGCAATTCACAGAAAGTGTACTTTGCTTTTAGAAGTTAGGGCAGCACTGTTATGAATGTCAGCTGTCTACAGTATCACACACATAAGGTTTAATATATTACATGGCCGATATTACAAGCATATTTAAATCTATTGAAAGTCTTTCAGAGAGGTATTACGTACTCCCATTCAAGATTCTAACGATCGCCATTTGCTAGAGTTGAAAATGGGTTATTGGGTCGACGCTATGAATTTGATTACACGTCAATCTATCATCAATGGATTGGATTTAATGGAACATTTAACGCGATCAAAATCATGAGGATAAAGCCTTAATTTGCTTTCGCTTAAAAAAATTTGAATAAGTTTAACCTTATTTTATTCTGAAAAGTTTTTCTTGAATAAAATTAGCGCCTTTGCGTATTTAATCATTATTTGTACAATTCAAATAAGAAATAGCGGCAATGTATCGTCGCGAAGCTTTTCTTCAAAATCAATAACAATCTTTTGATACGATATGGTTATGTCGATTGACTTTATACCACAAATGTGAAAAGTCGCCTCATCACTGAACAAGATGCCAACCATTAAACTATCATTTATTTCTCATCAATCTTCCGCTAATTTCATTACATTTCAGCCCTTTGATGCGGGATGTTACAACCATAACTCGTTCTAGCGCATAAATTGTCTAAGGGGTATTGAAATTAATTTAGATTATACAAAAAATAAGCTTATCAGGAAAAACATTTTGACTTACTCTGTATATATAAAAATAATCCAGTAATTGTTTCCATAAAATTCAGCCAATTTCATTAAAATGGCAGTTTTTGAGATACCTTATACATGTATTTTGATTTCAGCACTGGATCGACTACAAAGTAGATACTAAAACTGGAGGTCTAGTAAATTTACTGAAAGAAATTATGTAAGCAAATTTTAATGATTTCAAGGCCAATTTTTAAGTTCTCAAAAGCCCTATCCCACGACCAAGTACAGTAAGACCTGCTAAAGGTGACCACCCAAAAATCGGTCACCGATATATGTATACAGGTGGTCATTAGCCTACAGAGAATTTATATGAAGGAAAACATAACATCTATCTACATGTATGCACTAAAACCAATTTGAAAGTGGTCACTATTCAGAGCTAGTTGCACGTACTACAATATTATGAAGCTGTTTTGCTTAATTTTCTAAATTCGCAATGTACAATGTAGATATTATAGGCTATAGGCCTGCTATAAATACATGTATATACATTATTTAACAAAACTTAAAGGGCTTATTTGTATTTCCTCAAATTGAAGGATATATTAAGGGTACTCAGACAACCGAGCATATTTTTGAGGAATGAAACGGTTCCTCAAAAATTTTTATTTTTCGAA
>JAQGCC010004780.1:0-12573 GCA_034698905.1 Xestoiulus laeticollis | reverse complement strand
TAAAAGTCGATTTTCCACCGATTTTTGAAAAAAAGCAAAGGCTATAACCTTGTCTTTTTTTTGGCGAAAAACAAAAAATGTTCTTCAAATCTCGCGTTTTTTGGCTTAAATCACGCGTAATCAAGTACCTTATTTCCTCCACTGGAAAAAACCACGATTTTCTTAGCCATTTTTCTAAAAAAGTAATTTTAAGTGAACAATTTATGGGGAAAATCCATAATGTCTGTCAGGTGTTATTTGCTGCTAAAATGGGCTATTTCTCCATTATTTGTTGCTAGATTTTCGTGTTTTTTTCGGCTAAATACTCAGAATAGTGTTTAGTATCAGAATGTGCAATAAAAAGCGATTTTTTTGTTTTTAATTGCTTTTTTCGTTAGCCCTGGCACTTTGGGTAATAATGTTGAAAATAGCTAATGTATATCTCCGTTATTTCCTGTTCGATTTTCATGAAATTTTGTTTGTAGTACCCAGAATAATGTCCACTATAATATTGTGAAGTAAAAGTTTCAAAAAGTTAAAAACTCGATTTTTATTTACCGAAAATTAAAAAGAAATCGACCTTTTTAACTTATATAAATTTTGACTGCGCAATAAGAAAGCAGACATTATTTTGAGTACACAGAACAAATTATATAAAAAACATGCCATAAATAACGGAGATATAGCATATTTTATTTATTGTCATATCTGTCATTTACCAGAGGCGCCACGTGTCAAATTTAGCTAAAAACTGCTATACATGTATCTCCGTTAATTATCGCTTGATTTCAGAATTTTTTACTAATAAATACTCAGGACATTGTCTACTTTCAGAATCTGCAATAAAAAAAGCAATATTTTTTTCATCGATTTTTGAAAAAAACTTTTTGAAATTTTAGGCTCATTGCTAATTTCTCAATTTCACTCTACTGTAGCATACTTCAATAAACTTTAACATACTGTACATGTACAACAGACTTTCTTTAGTATAAATACAAAACAATAAAAAGACACTTACCATTTCTTGATTATTATCACTTTGATCTTGAAGAATTCAATTTCAAACGCAACATGTACAGCATTGTACATGGTCCCAAATTTAATAATGAATCCCTAAAAAATTAAATTCCAAAATTCCAAAACAATGCTAATACAGTCATGTAAATTATTCAGACGTTTTATAGCATGTTTAAGCTCAAAATCTATCTTGAATATTCATGTACATGTAGCAGTTCTTACTAATTAATTTGCATAAACCAAAATGGCCATGAATAGTATTTACATCTACTTGTACATTTACATTTTTTTTTTATTATGAATTTTGACATACTGTACATGTAGGTCTGGTTAAATATCGCGGAGTTACTCACCGTAAGTAAAGCTTTGTTTAAATAAACAAATAACATTAAATAAACACAATTATTTGAACACAAAAAAATAAAAAGATAGCTTTATTTTAAACCAATATTATACATGTATAGCCTTTGTAGGAAAATACAATTATCCGTTTCACCGATTTTTTGTATCTGCTATAATATTAACAAAATAATGCTTCATAAATAAATAACTTGGACTTTTAGAACACTTTGGTAAAAATTAAAGTCGTAAAAAAACGAATCATCAAAATCAATTAGCGTAGCAATGCAATACAAATGTTTTTAAGGCATTCGATTACTTTTCCATTTAACTTAGCTATGTATGTTATTTGGTATAAGAGCAGATAGGCGATGTAATTCTCTCGTGTGATTTCAGCAGCAGGATTATGTTTGGGTCCTAAAATAATATAAAGGTAAAGGTCGAAAGGTACAGAAATAAAACACTTGTAATCATCATAATTGGGACACGTCTACCTTTGCAAGGTCCAAACACGTTTCCCCTTTGCGGTTAAAGCTGCTTACTATAGCACCATGTGATAGCAATAACTCCACCAAATTTTGATTGCTATTACTTGAGGCATCATGAAGTGCTGTGTTGCCTACGCAGTTTGCAAGGTTCACATCGGCACCATTCTGGAAAAAAAAATGTTAACAAAATAAAATCTCAAAATTCTATTAAATGATCGATATTTTAAGGCTGAATAAACTATTTCCTATAAGAAAAATCGTGCTCAGAAAACAAACAACCTTAATGTGAAATTCAAATTTTTGAGAACAAAAGATTGCACGCTGAATTTTGATGATTTGGATTAGATTTTCTCACGTGCATGTTTCATATCTAACCGTCCCCATTCAAAAACTCGTCAAATAGAATGACGTTCTATCATGTCCTCTATAAAAAACGGTATTATTTTCGTTTCATCTAGACCGATTCACACAAAACCCCCTATGTAATAATGTAATATTTATAGCATTATAACTGAAATTCGGTCGACGTTTTATGATGTTTGCTATAAAAATAAGATTATTTTAAAGACGCGAGAGGCAATACGGATGTGAAAAAAAATGTTCTGAAAATGATTGCAATATTAATCATGAAGTGGTATGAATACATGGTGTGCCATAAGTTATTTCTGACAAGATGTAATGTAGATTTGTCCTATAGCTGCTGTCATAATTGAATCAGAGATTTTGATTATCTCTAAATTTAATGGCTGCATTTATTTTCCATCAATTTAAGACTTAAAAGGATCCTTAGCACTGAAACTGTTATCGAATGTGAAAAATGACAGTATTTAAATAAGCTAGAATCTTTGGTTAAGCTCTGCAAAGAAATAATTTCATGCTGTGAAAACTTTGCACGCACAACACGTGGACGTCTTGTAGCACGATGAAATGAAGAAGAAAAAAAGAACATTTGAAAGATTTTATCTTCAGATTATTGCTTCCTTACAAGAAATAATAGTAGCAGCAGTCAAAGATATTAGTGCCATTTTTCATCGAGTATGAAAGCCGGCTGTTGCCAGCAATTCGAAATATAATAACACCTAATAGGATATAATTCCATTAAACGTAGAAAAGTGCAATTTGGGCAATATCTGGCGCACATTTCTATTTCTCTTTTCAAAGGGCGACATAAGGAATAAAAAATCGACAAATTCCAATGCAGGGTGAAAAATCTGCAGAAGATGGTGCTGCTGCAGTACTGCAGGACGATTTGTATTCCAATCAGACAAATTATGCAGGTTAAAAGCACCGAAAAACGGAAACTTAATCTTACTTAGACCAAGAATATAAAAGAGTCATAACAGCGACGCGATGCAATAAAAGTAGCTGTAAGCAACTAAAACATGCTGTAGCTGTTACCTGATTACATACGCAATGAAAATATAGTGCTACAAAGAGCTCAAGAAAGTTGCACTCATCTCAAAAGAATCAGTAGAACAAAACTTTGCTACATGTCAAACCTGCAAAATTTGCTTACAGGGCAAGAAGATATATAAAGACCATTTTGATCGACATGGCCCATCGAACGTGCCTAGACTACACACACAGCCTTTCTAAATAATAAGATGCTGATCTATGCAGACAGCACATAGATCACCCTATTTTATTACTATCTTTGTTGTCGTCTTATCAAGAATCGAAGTAGACCCAGTGTCCAGTGAAGATTAAAATCGTAACCATGCAATCTGAGGGCTTAATCGAGTGGATTTATCAATCATATTACATTTACTCTTCTTAGGAGCACTATCATCCAATTATGTGAGATCTAAGAATTGGAAACATGATCTTTAAAGTGCATTGTCGAGCGTATAACATTTAAAGTGAAATTTTCCTTGTTCAGAGTCATCCTATGCTAGATATAGTTTATACGTCGACCAATAATAAATATATTCGTGAAGTGCAATTACGGTGGGATTCTTTCATAGCGAGTCAAAGCACGTTTGGCCGAATAAAAATGCTGGCTTATAGTTTTATATTAGAGCATGCTGGTCCACAATAAAACACACAGGATAGCATACGTGAATTGCATAAAGAAAACGCTCTAAGAGACTTTTCCCAAAATGAAACCTGACACGGGAGAAATCAAATTTGCCAGGCTTTTATTAGATATTGTACATAAATAAGAGTTAAAAAAAGCAGCGTCTTTGGAATACATATTTTTTTATATCGGAAAAAAAACAGCTCTAGGACTCATTCCTGCTGTAACCTAGTATGTACACATAAATCTAGGAAAATATGACAACAAATGCTGTAAGGGCATTAACTATAATCTCGTTGTGTACGTGAGTTTAAAATAAGCTATTTTAAATATGATTATGTATTCTACACCCAGCATTTCAACTCAAATTTCACAGACCTATTGGACAAACTTTGCAATATTGACCCACACCTTTGCAATAATTTGCAACCTAGACAGGAGGCATCAGCACCATAATCTTGCTCTTTAATATCTTATCAGAACAAGTTTGTATTCATGAACAATCGAGGTAATTTTCAAGCTGAATGCTTTCTTTAAATTTTGAATCTTTTACGAGCTTACTTAAAAAATACAAGTGCATTCATAATGTACAACTCTTGTGAATTTAAAAAAAAAGTATTGAGCAGATGAACAGCATGGGCACAAAGATGTGCCATTCAGTTAAACTTTAATATTTAATGCAAGGTATAGAAATACGCTATTCCAAAGGATATCTTCAACAATACAAGCTTATAAATATTGCAATAGGTTTTTTTTCCGTCTTTCAAAGTCGTTATATTAAACGTGGTTTTGAAAGAGAAGCCATAATGAAAAGGCGGTTTAAATATTCCATTCAACGTTTTCTAAACTCATCATATTTTTTTTTGTCAATGAAACTGCAATCTTGGATAATATAAGCAGTTTTTATAAGAGTTCAAAAAACAGATAAAAGCGAGCCAATGGAAAGCATGCGTTCGTTCGTGTTTGTGTAGCCTATTATCAATCTCATATTACAAAAAAATGCGTATATAATGTATTTTAAAACCTAGATTTTAAGTTATGATACATAAGTTACGATGAAAAATTCAAAACAGACTTTCGGAGTATAACAAATAACCCTTTACCTCTGAACATCTACATGCACATACAAAAAGGTTAACCTTGAAAGCCCTTTAAAAGATATTCAGCATTATTTGTATACAAGAAATCAAAGCCAGTGAATTGTATGAAATGACGTGATCATGTGTTATAAAAGCAATGAAAATGTTTAGAAAAAAGTAAGCATGTTGTGTTATACAAAAATTCAATAAAGTGTATTGGATAATAATGTATGTATATATCACGATAAATATGAATGTACAGTATACATAAAAAGATTATATCAATATCCAAAAATATGGCAAGCTCGGAAACTACCCACAATAAATAAATACATGCAGTTATTTGGTTTTGTTCAAACAGTTCTATGATAAACAACTCTGAGCCATGCCTTAAGACTGCATTGTATATTGTGCTCGTCATTGTTCAGTTATGTGTATACATGTATTCTTTACTAGTCTCGCTTAATAATTAAAATAACATCTTTCATTTCAAGAAAATATGCATGTGTACACATATTAAAACAAACTAGACTTTTAAAGTACTGTGTATATCAACAACAGAAACCTGTGGTCGACAGCAACAGTATAGTGAACCAAAGTTATACTTTTTAAAATATTAATTTTCCTTTTTCATATATTGCCACATGAATGACCATTAAAATCAGCATTAAAAGTTGTGGAACTGGAAATGCAGGTCATGCTATCTTTGTAAACATAAATATTCAAATTTTAGCCCATATCAATTAGCCTCCAGTCAATTGCATGGTAAACAAATTTAAATAATTACTAGGGCTTAACAATGTTTATTGCAAACATAGGTAATTCTGCTACAGTTGTTAGTCTAACTGCAGGCACATACTATAAAAACATACAACAACAACCATTGTCTTAGGATAACAGTTATCTGCAATTTCGAAAATATTGTTTATTTTCTAAAAGAATAACTGCATTTAACCTCGGGGAAGTAAAAAAGTTACGCTATGTACTAGCAAAACTTCAATACCATATTTAGCTGAATTGCCATGCAATGCAAATAGCATCACATTTGTATGGCTAAAATACATGTACAATACAAGCACAGCCAAAACCACATGTTGCATTGGGATAGGAAAACTAGCAGAACTATCCGTTGCAGTAAGTGCACAAGTGCATGTATCATTCATGGTTCAATGAGGCAAGTCAACATTTGTTGTACTAATGGTCTAAGACGTTGATTGGCTATCCAGGATTAAAAGATTAATTGTCAGAAGCGTGGTTTTGGATGCATTAGTCCAAATGATGAATTAAGCTGAGTCCCCACAGTAGTATAAGAGAAGTCATTTCTGGCTCACTTTCTTCTTCTCCTAAATTTTCTACTTTTTCCACCACGAAAAGAACTTACAAATAAAATAAAATAAAACTTACCACTTTTGATAGTGATTACTTCTGCTGATAGAAATGACTTCTCTTATACTACTCCCCACTACAACCCAAAACGTAAGCACTGCAAATGAAGCTATTCTATTGACAGATTTGAGCCATTAAACACAAGAAGGAAGACTTGAATGGCAGTTTTTCGCGCTACAACCAGCTAAGGAATCTTTTTTTTTTTTCAGAATTGTGCAATTGATATCAAGAAACGAATTAGCAGAGGATTTCGTCGTCAGTAATTGCACAATGCGTTGATGAAATTAATTTCATGAAGGACCAATGGAGCTACGGTAGATGTATCTCAACTACAGTGTATGGTAAACATTACTGGCAAAGTCAGCTTATAGGCACCATGAATACAACTAGATGCCATATTGCGCCTATCCTTTGAATATTACAACATGTTTTAATAAAAAAAATCCACATATTTTACAGCAATGTTCAAAATTCTATCATGTTTCTATTATTCTTTGTTTATAGAATAAAAGTTTGATTAAAAATGATTTTAAAGTAAGGATATTCCATTTCTAATATCCATTAACATTTTTAAAATTTATATAATACGTGTATTTCTAAAAATGCCTGGAAGCAATATAAATGATCTTACATAAACCTTCTTCTACATGTTACTTTCTTCAAGAAAATGTAATCGGATTTGTACATTTTTTTTGTTACCAAACCCAGAGGCATAGATGGATCCATCATGCCATAAACACAGGTAAGCAAACTCAATTTGCTTTTTGCAACTAGTAAAGAATTAAAAAAAACTTGCAAAAATGCAAATGTAGATGAAGGTTAAAAAATATAAAAATATTACACAAAGGCAGAAGTAGAATATGAATGGACGAAATCTTTCTATTTCGCCTACACAGGAGCATAATATCCCACACCTCAAAATAGTTCATGTTTCCTAATATTTCCTCAGCAGATGCTTCTTTTTAGATTAGATTAAAATCTTCCAATGCCATCATCCCCAGGCTGTTTTTCTAAATCTACAAAAATTACAGTATTTTTTTTCTTTATCACAACCATTCTCATCCTATCCACCCAGCAACTGTCATAAGATAGTTTCTCATCATATTTATAAAATCAATCACATGAAATACTTCCATATGTGCATCGTCCCACATGAAAACGAGTGATGAATTTCAAACAGTTCATATTATTGATGTGAGTTTGCATCTGAATATGTTAAATTTGAATAAAAAAAACCCTCGCTATTAAGCCAGAAAAAGCCTGACAATTTTCCACGGATTTTGATTATATTGCCAACAGCTACAAGCATATATGTATACATGTACGTAGTCTATAAAGAGGAACTAACTAATATATGACAAGTACGTACAAATATAGATGGTAAGAATTACTCATGCTCCCAAATGTAGCAGCATTTGTTTCAAATAGAGAGACAAGAGATTATGCACTTAAGAAATCCATCTTCGCATTTAGCTTAAATTCAGAGAACTGCGAAAGACACTTTATCTAAACAAACAGTATTAAAGCAAGTGCTCGAGATTAATCGTTTCAAGAGCAATCCCTTCTATGCAAGGCTCCTACGACTTTAGAACCCAATTTCATAGAAGATCAATTCCTAGGTTGTCATTCGATGGAATCAATTTCAAAATGAAGCTTATTTTCATATCCATTTCAGTGCCGTCCCCAATTTTCTTAAATGCATAAAAGTATCCCATATAAACGAGTGCATCACAAGAGTGCCTCAGGACGGCCATTACGATATAGGAAATCCAGTGACAATGCTAACTTCCTACAGCTTAGCAACGTGCTTCCGTTTGTGAACTCGCTACATGTGAAGTTCAATAAGGACCCAAAATAAGAGCGAAATACACATTAACCGGAATAGAAAAAAGCATGAGAACCCGGGGCATAAAATGCCTATTGGATGCATTTAAATCCAGCAGAAACCGAATTTCTTAAGCATGAATGAGGAGCCCCCCCTTCCTCCACATTGTCAACTCCGCATCGCCATAAATGAAAGGCAAAACAGCTAAAAACGTCCATTCTGCGATGATAAATTCACATTAACCTCCCTCCCTCAGTCTTTTTCTTTTTCTTCTTCCAAAAGATGCCCCTCATGCACAATAGAGACTCCTTTCAAATGCTCGATACAAGGAGACAGGCAAAGTTCATTAATTATTTTACCACTGTTGACTTAGATGCACAAATGCATCCGACTTGTGCCTAAATTGTGCGGGTGACATTTGGTGCAGCAATTAATCGTCTTCTTTAGCAATGACTCAAGATAGAAACATTCTCGGCGCTATCAACCGAAAGGATAGGGTTATTTTTTTTTTCTTTCTCAGGGTTAACAACTCACGTTTTATAATGATCCTACCGGCAGGATGCATGAAGGTAACAACTCACTCAAGAGATGGCAAGAGCAAGAGTGGATAAGGGTAGAAGATATCCTGGTATTCGTGACTTTTAGGTTTTTCGAGATGTATACATCGCAGTAAATCAGAGGTTTGGTTTAGTTGCTCTGATGCATTTGTTGTTTTAAACACAATGGACACACAAAATCAGCACAAATTTGGATACGAGGATGAAAGCTAGTTTGAATTCCAATGAATATATATGCCACACGAATCTATAAATGTATACCTTGTCTCTCTTGTCGTGAATCTCCCTTGCCTCCATGTCATGATTCTCCCAATGTATGACTCGAATCTCCCTTAAGTCCTCGTTATAAATCATAAATTACATCTTGTCTCAGTGTCGTGAATCACTCAATGTATCTCCTGAATCTCCCCTGTCACAAGTCATCCAAAGTATCAATGTATCCCTTGAATCCCCGTCATGAATCTATTAATGTGTTCCTTGTTTCTCTTGTTCTCAATCCCCCAATATATATCTTGCCTCCTAGCCATGAATCTGCCAATGTATATCCATTGCCTCCTCATCATGAATCTCCCAATGCTTCAAATACCTTGCCACTTTACTAAAAATCTCCCAATGCATTCCTTGCCTCCTCCTCCTCCTCCTCATGAATCTCTCAATGCATCTGTTGCTTCCTTGCCATTTTGTCCTGAACCACTCAATGCATCCCATGCCTCCTTGCCCTGAATCTCCCAATGCATTCTTCGTCTCCTTGCTCTGAATCTCCCAATTTATCCCTTGCCTCCTCGTCACGAGTCTTCCCAATGTCACATCGGAACTGGAACATGTGCACCTAAATGTCTGCATGAGCAAATGTCTGAAAGCATAAGCATTCAACGTGAATGCTCGACACATTCGGCCCTTGCAAGATAAAGATATTAAAAGATTCGAGATATTATAGCAATTAAAGCATACCGTAAAACCGTCTTATGCCAAGCACATCCTCGCCAATAAAAATTGAAAACCGCGCGTTAATTGCGCCATTAATGAATGACATTTGCTGGTACCGGAGATGAGACAAGGTGCCGAAAAACTCCATCTAGAAGCCCATTAAGTTAACAGGAAGAAAAAGAGACATATATCCATCTCGGTGCATTTTCACTAATTGAAAAAGTTATTTTAACGAGGGCAGTTCTAATGTAAATGCTTCTCACGGTTCGGATATGAAAAGCCAGAGACACGAGGTAAAAAAAAAAGATAGAAAAGATTTATTAAAACGCAGAAAATTTTCATGAAAAGCATTATAAGAGCTAGCTAAACGACTAGTAGTAAGCTTAAATATGTAAGTGAACGTGCGTGCTAATCTGCGTGCGACCTCAGAGGAACAAAAGGAAAAAAGACATTAAAACGTTGTAAGTGATTAGAAGTTAAGAACATGTTCTTCCCAGTTTAATGGCTACTTAAAATTTATGCGTGGAAGTAACACCTCGCCAGTTGATTAACTTCATTGTACGAAAAACCTGTACACCGCATTAAACAGCAAGGAAATCTGCTGTGAATGCCTCGCGTTGCAACGCTATGGCTAACACGGCGTAAAACATAGGCTGCACGAGGAACCTATTGATTTGGAAATGCATATGCTAATAATAAAGACTCCTCTCCCAAAGCGATAAAATTTTGCTTAATGGAGCTACACGCTGATCCGATAGCGCTACACACAAAAAACGTGCCCATATGTACGAACGAAAAAAAAAAAAAGCTAGATACTGTATTATTAAAGTGGTTGAGAAAAAAAAAAGTATAAATACGATGCAAGGCAAAAACCTCATGGCATTAGAAGGCAAGAAGATTTGAGAAAAATGCAATCTCATGATTTTTGGAGGAAGAACTTTGACTCGACAATAAACGGCAGACTTAGGCTAATAGCACGCTGCGTTCGCCGTGATTTATAAATGCATAATAGCTTTAAATGGGACATTATCAACTGGAAACATATTGCGCTAGGTTCCTGGAGAGATGTTCAAATGTATAACGTGCAATTCAGGTAAATGAATGACAACGCACAAAAAATCTAAATTTGGTACTGACTTAAGAGGATGGCGATGCGTGGCCAGATTTAGCATGGCCCCAAGTTTAGAATGTCCTAAATTTAGCTTTATAACTTTTATCTTAAAAATAGAACTATACGTGTTGAAATGAGCTTTGCTATACAGTGAATTAAGATGATGCTTGAACTAGGACAGAAGTTGGAAATAACAAACTTGAATACTTTTTAAAAAAAAACGTTACTTTCTGTGAATCTGCGATTAGTCGCTAATGGAACACCAAGTTTTGATCCTTTTTTGCAAAGGAATGAAATTTGTTCTTCCATCAGATTGGTACCTTGTGCCAATGTGTCATGACAATTTCAGCCCTAATTCAGTTACCCTTGAACTGAAAACGGTAGAAAAAGACTGCTACAGCAACATGTTGAGTCCTATACAGCGTATAAGTTACAAAGCTCGAAACAGTTATAGGGTTTAGGAAGGAAATGCCAGACTGCCAAATTAATCGCAGTGTTTCATGATACGTAAAGAAGTACCCGAGAGTCACGAATGAAGCATTAAGTTTCAATGGCGTTGAAATAGGGGATGCTAGAATGAAAACTGGTCCGAAAGTGGGTGGCCTGATTTATACCAGCATATGTGGTAGGCCTCAATGATGGAAGAAGATGTAGAAGAAGAAGAAGAAGAAAAGCTTGTTTCTAGTGCAAAACCTAAAATTTGAAATATAATACCATAACTGCCCAATTCGATAAATCACAGAAGAAGAGAAAACGTCCAAGATTCTCCTTCTTTTTTTATCAAACTCTTGCAGCCTGTCTTAAGTGCAAAACTGCACAAGACAGAATACAAAAAATGAACATTTCTTAAAAGTTTTCAAGTTTGTTATCTCCAACTACATAACCACTTTAAAAGCTTTACTATAACCTGCTACACCTTGCTGGACGACGTCGTTCACATCATCCTTAATTTTCTAAAACTTACGGTATAGCAGTTTCATAAGATTATCCTTAGTTACTAGACCGTGAACACGTCCAGTTGGCCTGCATCAAATTTTAAAAGAGCATTTCCATGTGAGGGCCCTAATGCAAAATTAAGTCAAACGTCAACTAAAATAACCCAGAAAAATAATTTAGCTGCACTTCCCTTAACATTTCTACCGCATGCCGACTCCATAATGTGCATTTGGCAAGACTTATAGATGCCAAGAAAAATTATATTCTTCTCACGCAAGAGCATATTTCTGGCTTGCACACTATTCATGAACTCTAATTTGCATATTTGGGCAGCACTTTACGTTTCATTCCCATATAGATCATAACTCTGTTTAAACACGTCATTTATATTTAAATATAACATCCTATTTGCTTGCAGGAATAAATTTAGGCTGAATTTCAGAAAAGCATCTTGCAACTGCAAGTCACAAACGACAGAAAATACACTGGCATATGCAATATCCATATTTAAATTTTGATAATGACGAGTTGCATTAATTGTTGTTGTACTACCGGTAAGAAAATTCGAAAACGGTGATGTTTGCATCATGATTAATTCATGGCGATGCATGAGTTTACCACGTGATCTCATTAAGTGTCCTCGTGGGATACGAAGACATCAAATTTCATTCACCTTTTTAGTAATAAAAATGCACATGAATGTATAAATAAAATAGTAACAATGTTTCCCCTGCAGTCTACCTGGGATTACCACATCTCTTAGAAAATAATAATGCATGGAAAGTGAAACTAAACGGATTATATGCTACTTAACTTATTCAGGAACTTTAAACATAACTACACTGCAAATGAAAACATCTTAAAAACTGTCCACGAAATAAGACGTTATGATGCATCTTAAGAAATTTAACT